>MNPL01002428.1:0-33795 GCA_002081605.1 Tropilaelaps mercedesae
ATATATATATATATATATATATATATATATATATATATGTGCATATTATTCAAGCTCGGTGAAACGTGTGCTTGTCGTATAGGAGTGCTACAAAAGCCTATATGATGCTATATGCCAATGAGTGTTAGCAGGTAAAAGCGTGAGCTACGTCAATCTGGATTGTCGCCTACCTGGATTGCAGTTGGATGAGATGTGACTCCAATCGAGTATACTTGGAGAACGTGAAAAGAAGTCTATATACTACGTTCGGTATGTCTACTGTAGCCTTTAAACTCTCCGTATATCTCTCTCTCGCTGCCTTCCTCTATCTCTCTCTTTTTCTCTCTCCAAATATTTGCCCTTGACGCCTTTTTTCGTTTTTCCAAAAGTCGTTCGTCATAAAGGCCATCTTCATGGGCTTCCTACCGTTCAGATAAAAACCAAGGCACTACTAACATCGGCTCGTCTTGGCACGTCTGACCAACGGCGGTCGCCTCCGTGCGCTGACTTCTGTTTCGGACACATACGAACGCAAGCGTAAACACACACACACGCACACACACACACACTTCAATCCCCTAGCACCAGACACGACTAGACAACGTTAGTCGCATGCACTGCCCCGACGCAAGCAGCCTTCCTGCTGCCGTGATAGCCATCAGTACTACTTGAGCGTGGCTTGTATGCATCGGAAAAGGCTATTACGCCACATCCATCCTGATGCAGGCGTGTTCAATTTTTACTGCATTTCCATACGTCATCATCCTGTCCTTTTCTTCTTTGTTATCCGACTATTCCATTTCTCTCGTCCGCGCTGTCTCTCCATATCCCCTCCCAACTGGCCTTACGCTTTTCCTGTACGTGCAACAGAGACTACAGTGGTCACGCACCGTACTACATGATCCGGTACATCGTCGTCGTTCGCTAACGCACAGACGAACAACGTACGCCAATGGCAAAGTTGGGTGAAGCAGTTCGTAGAAGGGCGCAAAGAAAGCCTGCAATAAAAGCAGCCGGTGCAGACCTTCTTTGCTTTTCATGTGTGTGTGTCTCTGTGTGTGCAAGTAAAAGCTGGCTCGCCGGAGCCGGAGCGCACGACTGGACAAAAAAAGGGGTTTGGGGCAATCGGAAGGAGGGACGTGCAGGCAATGTACTCGAGGGGCAATTAGGGGCAAATTGTACATCGAAGTCCGGCAACTATCGGCGACTACGTTACACTGGGCGATCGTGTGATGGTTATGACGAAATCGCATGAATGAGCCAGTCGAATTCAGACCATGAGTAAGACCCTGAAAATAGTGCTTAGCTGGGTAATTTTCGTTCTACAGGCCCTGTATTGTATTACGCACAGACGCATTTTCCTTTTTCATCACGTACACAGAAGCAGAAGATATGTAAAATCGAAGGTTCGAGTTGCTATGACAACAGCTGATGTATTTTTTCTGCAGATACCTGTAAATAAACTATATGACCGTTAGACTTGCGAGCTCACCTAGTTGTTGCCGTGCCCTGTATCCATAGACTATCGTAGGCGGCGACGTCCTTCGAATAACAATCGGCCTGTATTATGGAATGGATATGACCTACTAGTCAACTAGCAGCTGAAATTTCCACCATTGATTCAATAACGGTATAGAAATAAAAAATGCATTGATGTAATTTGCCATAATGACAAACTTGACGCTGGAAAGTGAGGATGTTACCTGTAAGAGCAAAAGGGTTAAAAAAAAACCTCACAGCTATCCGAACAATGCATATGCCATTCGAAGGCTATGTGAGTTCTCGTATGCATCGGCTGCGTTCTATTTTATGGAAAAAGGGACGTTGGTAGCGAGTGGTTTTTCCCACGAGGCCTGATTCTGGCTTTCGTAAAAGGCGCTATGTGCCATAGTCTAGCTTTTCTAGGCCTAAAAACACCAGGCAGACGAGAACGAACATACGATGCTATAAATTACTTTTGCAATAACAATATAATTCTGTAACAGGATACAAGAAAGTAGGCCAGTTGAAGTCAAAAGACGCAAAATTCTACATCCGGTACACGATGTGGACCGTACAAATGTAAACGACTGTAACATGAACTTGACTTTGCTGCAACGCAAATTGTTGTTATTATTATTTATGAGATAATCAACTGGGTTGCCTGTTTGCCCTCGTTTTTCACTAACATGGTTGCACATTTATATGTACCCTTCAAAATTACGGGGTCAAAAATTTCCAAAGAGGTGGCGTCCAAAGGAAACGGTACAACGGTATGAGTTTAATTTCCGTCGCAATTTCCTGTGTGGAGCCACACTATCAGCGGGGAGTTTTTGTATGTCCAATCATGTTGAAGCGGTATTCTTTGCATATTTGAGTACCTAATGCTTGCTCTATAAGGATTGCGAAACAACATCGAGTACATGTGCATGAAGGTAGATAATGGCCAACATAGAGAAAAAAGCTATACATTGCTACTAAATGAGGATGTAGCAATGACCTTGCCTAAACGGGAGGCTAGAAAATCAGCAGAAGTACAGGGCGAAATACATGAAGCAATAGAATATTCCTAGGTAATCAGTCTAGACCTTAGCTGACTGTTCCTTTCTACCTCAGCACAAAGCAGCGAATGTGAATTATTGTTATTATTAGAATGGTATCGCGCGCTCTACCTTCGTAAGCCCGATTTCTTCTCTGACTTCTTCCTGGTGCGATCTGCAGAACCACGGATTTATCCTGGTCGAGACCGGTTCTTTGGTTTCACCTTACCTCGCGATTGCCTAAAGAAACTCGTCTTCATGAATCCGACAGGGGCTTTTTGACATCAAGTGTTCTCATTCTCCTACTATCAGCCATCTAAAGGCAATCGGAGTTCAGCTGCGGTACCTGTTTGTGTCGGGCTAGGAAATACTTGAACGACTTTCCGCACTTCGAAAGGTGATAGGGACGTACTGCTAAAAAGATGACATTAGGCGACAAACCTCCCTTTTCGAAAAACATCTTATAATAGACGCGTATCTTTGTTAGTCGAGTGAAGCTCCTCGTCAAAGGGAATTAGACTGAAAAGTACTAATCAGACGCTGCCAGTCCTGTCAGTCAGACCTGGCAACAGGTTGTCGAATTTATTTCTACAATGTATTTGAACAGAGCTATGCAATATTCACTCGAGAAATTTTATTAAATGAGATAAATCGTACTCGGCTAAGCTTTGGTCGAACTCTACATGTACCCTACTGCAGAACGTAGTCTTCTGTTGCTACTAATCTATCTTTTATCCACTATTCGACAAAATTACGTAATAGTGTCCCACAGAAAGGTGCTCTTTGTTTCTAATAGGTAGGCTACCTTGAACCTCATTGTCTTGTCCTAACAGATGTGCTTTAATTTTCTTTAAGGGAATACATTGGCATGCGCTTGACACAATGGCGGGCCGCCAGGACCCCGGATACCCAAAGGCGGCAGGAGCTCTTCACACTCTACAGTCTAAGACTACCTCCAGTTTGGTCCCATACTATATTTATACATTCTGTAGAACGCCCGTAGACCGGCTGTACCTCTGCTAATAAGATTTATGGCAGAAAGTGCCGAGTGTAGGTCAAACAATGCAATCCTGGAGGTAGGGTTTACAGCGTTAGGCGAGAACAAAGCCGATTTAGTGCTGAACTACCTCGTGTACACAGGACCAGCTTCTGTTGAGCAAACGTGTTAGGCTCAGTTCAGCTACACTTGCCATCAATATTCTATGCGTTTTATATGTTACACACCGACGAACGGAAAGCGCTCAAACTAGAGTTCAGGACAAACGCAAGCGATACGTTAACACTCTGACACCTTTTGGAAAAGGAATGTCCCAGGGAAAGAAGGACATACAGACGGAGAGAAAAAGAGAGAAAGCGAAAAAAGCAACTTTGTAGTCCCATGAGGGCTGCAGGGGCGAGCTACCCCGCAAACAATGGAAGACCTCTGTGGTGTCTGCGTGGTTCCGCTCATAAAATTTTCTACAATACATCTCATTGGTGATATCATAGCGTAGTTAGTACAGGCCATAAACGTATAGATAGTCAAGCATCGACTGACCTATGAATAAAAATATTACTTGCACTGTTTAAAACTTCGTTGCTATATGTGTAGCTTCTCGTAGTTTGAAGCTAACTTCGTTATACGGCGCAATGTGCCGTTTACATGCTATCTCTATAAATAATAGGGCGAGGTCGAAAGACCTTTATGCGTACATTATGGGCTAAAGCCTTTTGCGTTTGTTGTTCAACGATTTAGGTTATGTGTTTCTGGTAATTAGAATTCATACGAAGGCTACGAAGGTCAACTGAACTTCTGCTTACTCTTCATAAACGCCATATGGGAATTCAATGGAGAAAGTTATAACCAAGATGTTTGAGAGACATTTTATGTCTTTGTGGCAAACCAAGTGGCTGAGCAGTTGACTGCAAAATTGGCTATAGCTTACATGTGGCGGTCTGTTTGTCGCTAGTGCGAACCCCGATAGTGATACATAATAATTGGATGCCTAACCCTCTGTCTATTTAGACTTGCTTGAAGTAATACGAGAACAGTTACTAGCACAAAGCTACGAAGGTTCCCATAGAGTTGAATCTTACGACATCGAAATACCCACTACACGCATCAACCGTAGCCAAGACGTAAAGACACCTTTTGCTATGTTGCCGCTTCTTTTCGTCACAGGTTTCTTTCATAGATTCATCTCAAGGGAGTCAAATGCACCGAAGCAGATTAGTGGATTAATGAACATTGCCGGAGACCACACTAGATCGCGACAAGGTTCGATTTGTCCTTTCTCGACACAAAATTTGGAACTGAAGGGCGCGTGGCCTTGGGGGCTAGTACGCCGGACAGCGGCCTTGTCGTGATGATCCGACGGCTCGAGATTAGGCCAAAGTGAGTGACAAAGGAGGCGTGCTCACGGCTGCCTAATATTGAGCAATTGCTGCTAACGTCCGACGTATCCTTTCATTGAGGACAGCCAGCTAATAAATCTTCAGAAGAGGGCAGCATGAATTCAGTCACCACAGGCGATAGGCTAGGCTTGGACAGGCACGTCCAAAGCCACGCACTCACCTTAAGACGCTGGAATAGGCGGCTGCCTTTGCCAGCGCCCTTTGCGATAAAAGGAGTTGATGATCCGAGAGCTGACGCTGCTAACGCTAATGCTATTGATGATGGTCCAAGCGGCAGCGATAATAAGGACGGATAGAGATGGCCCCCTTGGAAGACTGCGTTCTATCCTTAGTCGGGCAGCTATTCAGTGTCTTTCTGGCTATTGAACCAGACAGCAATGGGCGAAATACCGTCTCGCAGATGGCTCGAAGAGTGTCATGCTTTCATTAATTTACGAACTTTTGGCCAGCAAGCGCTGATGCTTTCTGCTTAGTGGTTACAGCTAATGCAGCTAACGATGGAGGTAGATGCTGCTAGTGCAATTGTGACTTATAAATAAGATCATCTTGAAACTGACCACCAGAGCAGTAGAACAAGCTTTCGCCAACAAGTCCCAAAAATAGGATGGATATGTGTGGTGTAAATATGCGTAGAAGGGATCTCAACAGGCGAGTAGTGTACTGACGCATTACGAAATCAGGACAATTGCCGATTCCACAGCCCGGTGGTTCACTAGCTACATGTATATATATATTTTGTTTTTTCCCAAAGTGTTTCTCAACAGGATGCTGGACGTGGTGAGTGCAGTTACGAAATCCCACGTCGACTAGAGAGGGTGATGTCATACTGACTTGGACGATTAAATTAAAGTGAAAGTTTATGCCATTCGTTAAAGACACAAAAAGGAACTCGATATGATCATGAGTGACTTCTCATTAACAAGTATTTTAAAATAATATTATGCAAATTATGTTTTCGTTAAAATATAGGAATACTACGTTGTGGCCTGTGAATATCGTGGCTATAGGCCCCACGGCGTATGAACAAAGCTCCGAATAATAATCTGATGTAATCTGTGATAATGTTATTTACGTGTTTACCTTACGATATTTTTACCTTTAATTTTCAGCGAGAATATAAGGACTGTAAAAACGGTAGCTCTGTGATAAACTACTTCTTGTATGATATTGTTTCTTTACTTACAAATAAGAATATCGATAACTGTGCGCAAGTGCGTTGAGAGTCCTTAACGGTGGAATGTATTGACTTATATTACATTGCTCTCAGAGGCTTTCAAGTTTCATGGACATTTTATGTACTTTTGCCGTATGACAAGACAATCAGTTTTTGTAAGGGGTGCTATCGCTGCAATAAGATAATTGAGAAGGATAACCAGTCCGTGACGAGTTGGTGATGCAGTGTAGGTGGTGTTTCGCTATAAACGACCTTATTCGAATTTTATGAATTTCCAATGCGCTATTACATATCCGTCTTTGTGTGTATTGTAGACCTATTTGATTAGAATATTAAATACCTATTGTGAGTGCTGGTTGTTATATCAGGCGTGTGCCTGTATGTCATCCATCTCTTACTGGTAGACAGTCTCAGTTTGGTGTACAGTGTTCGAGTGTACAGATAGGATGAGCGCATATCCTAACCATCGGACCCCCGTCGTAGACCTACACGCACGCCGTTGTCTATTCGAACTCAAAAACTTCGCGGGTGTTCGTCTTTCTCGCTGCATGTCGCTTACTGAAGGACCGCGCGCCCTCGTCTATCCGGTCGCTTTCTTGTTACTATAGCTAATGGAAAAAAGGTGCGAAAGCACAATTTAGAAAATCATTAATAATAATCGCACGACCACCCCTGCCTCCTTGGCGGCTGTACCCTGGCCATCGGTAGCCTCTGGCAGGTCTTTAATATTGCCATCGTCCTCGCCATCGTCACCAGCAGAACCGCCACCACTACTGACATCCTCAGTGTTGTTGCTATTTGGTTCTTCGGCGTTGCCGAGAATGACGATCGTCGCGGTGAATATCATCGCTAAATCATCAGTACCAGCGGTAAGCAGAGCAACAGAAACTAACGGCGAAAGCCGTTGGGGGTGAGAACGACGCGTCATTATCAACGTCCTCAAGCATGTGTGTATATCAGGCTGTGGCTGTGTGCGCGCGCAGATAACTTAAAGGAGAATACCGTCCACTATCAATAGCCCATCATAACGAAGAATTACCAGAAAATGAGAAACAAGCAGACGAGTACAAGTGACAGTGGGAGGAAGAGCGGAGGTCATCGAAGAAAACCGGCGATCGTCAGCTGACATTAACTATTACCTATCATTGATTTATATATATATATATATATATAAGAAGGAGACTGATAGAGTGTTCAAGGTACGGTCATAAATTGACGGCAACGTGAGTTTTAACGCAAAGACTTTTAAAAGACAAGCTATTTAGCTATTTGCCTTTGGCCACTAGATGATCACTGCTGATTATCCACCAGCTCTATAATTTTTTATATAGAGACTCGCAGACACACACATACAAACACATACAGACAAAAACATCAACTTATGACGAAGGCGACAAAAAAAGAAGGAGAACAACACTAGCGCCGTTGTGTTATGGACATGGATAGATTATGATGAAAGAATGTTTCAGACCTCATCTATAGTTAGAAAAAATTTCATATAGCCACACGCAGAAGCAGGGCTATGTATAGAATCTGTTTCCGTGAAAAAATCACGCCCAGTTCCGATATTTGACAGGTGAAACACCAACATTCATAGAATTGATGATTCTATAAAAATTTGGTAAAATTTCAGAGCGCCAAGTCTAAATCGTTTAACCTGCACCTCTGCGAGACCACGAGCGAAGATACTTCAATGTTCAAATGCGTTTTCATTCTTCTTGGGACGCCGAAAACTTCCCATAAAATATGAAAGATATACAATATCATATATAATAGCCTATGCATAGTCACTTTCACTGAGCAAAAACTATTCAATCACGACTAGATTAGTAGCAAACTTATACAACAGACCAGAGGATATAGTAATACTTTGATATTAGTGATCGTGGCCTCTTTTCTAAAAATCCGCTTTATTTCTTTAAATGATGCTGTGTACCATACGAGTAACCGAAGGGTTTGTTCAAAACAGTTTTCCAGGACCGCATTAGCGGAAGGCTGCGAATTGTATTTTTTGGGTGAACGGAGTCTAAGCAGTCAACTTTTTCGATTTGTTAGCCTTAACTATAAGCAAATGAGCTTCGCTGCGCTGCGTAGATATCCGTAAATTGCACCAAAATCTCTCTATCTCGCGCTCACTGCCTTTCTCTCTCTCTCTTACATTCGATCACGGATAGGGGTTCCTAGTTTGGAAGTAATCAAGCTGTGTTAAACATTAAGATGAACATAATCAGTATTTTTTCTTCCTAGTTGCAAAAGGGTGTGATTTTTTACCTCGACGACTTGAAAACCCAGATAACTCAAAGCACAATAAATCTGCAGTGAATGGTTGAATAGCTTTACTAATGCAAAATGAAAGACTAGAAATGTAGGGCTGGAAAGTTTTGTGAACATATAACAGTACGTAGGACATCGTAAGGTACAACCTTGATATATTAACAAATAGCAAGAGCATTCATCAAAGCTGAGTGCGAATCCACATACGCTAAAGCATTAAGACGCTGCGTATTCATTTGCTTGAATCCTGCTTGACTGTGACGACGAAGAGAAACCTTCTGCCACACACCATTTGCTAGAACTGCGAGTCACACAAATAATTGTACATATTGCTCTCTACCGGGAAAGACAAGCGCCGATCTAGCTTACGGACGTGAGAACTCCAAAATTCTTCGTTGGCTCGAATCTTTTGGTGTACAAATGAACAGAAAAGTCTTAGAATTGTCTGTAAAATTTTAAGTTGCTTTATAAGAATCTGGCCTAGTTTAGTCCTGTCTCGAGCACATTCGACCGATTTGACAATATGCGCTCTCTATGTTTTTTGACAGTGCGATCTGAACTTTCATTCCACTGAGCCGACAACTAATAATAGCCCCGGTAAATTTCGCGCTATATGGAGGCATCGCTTTTTCTAAGTTACAGTACGTGTTAGCTGTACTGTCATTAATATCACAGGACAGCAACTGAAATACCTGGCGAATTCAAACAAGGATTTCGTGACGACACTCTATTTCAGAGAAGTACGAAAACTTACTCCGCCTGAAATAATTGTGGAGGTGGGCAAGTGTCATTTGAACCGTGTTTTAGAAGCCATTCGTTTTGGGCGATGAGGTGTGTTCTATTGTGTCTTAGAGAAATGAAAAGTTCAGACGGCTTGTACTGACCTGTGTGCCACTGTAACCGCTCCTAAATACGAGGTATTAAATGAAGCATTGAGCGAATGTATGGCTAAGTCTAAACTCTAAATTATAAATAACTCCGACGTTCTCGAAAGATGGATCCACGAAGTTTTCTATTGAAGTTTTCTATTCGCAGCCAATTTGATTCAAGTGTATACAAAATATTTGAATCAAATGCTGCTATACGAGAACTAAAAATAAGTTTTCAATGGCCCCAATAGATTCGTGACCAGGAGTAAAAAGCGAAGTTACGTTAGTTTCAAGTGAAGTTAGCAGTGGTTATTGTTCCAAATGTAGCGATGATGTAGCAAAAATGTTGCCTCACCAACTGCCTTTTACTTGTACGGTGTAAGTCGGAATCATTTATTTATATATTCCACCATAAACTCAACACACTATGAATAGTTACGATGCCACAACCACCCATGAAGCCACAAAAGATTGGCGCGCCTTATTATGCACACAATCCTCATACAATGTCTGTTGCTTCCCAGCTGCCTCTAGGCAGGCTCTATATGAGCATTGTCTGTATCTCTTCTTATTAAGATTTTTGTAACCTTTTTTTTAATTTTTTTTTTAAGAAACCCAATTTCCATACCGCGCGTCCCTGCTTAAAATATATTTTTCACTATGATACAGTTATTTCTCTTCTATCAATTTGATTGCCTCATTAAATATGCATGATGGACTCAATGATTCTATCGATGGGTTTGTTTCCACACTCTCTAGCCCCTTGCGCCAACGTTTTCCTTCTCGCTACGATCCTCTAGTCTGCCTGTCGACTTTAGACGTCTGTAGCGTTTAACGTTCCTCACTGTGAGTTCTCCCCCCGCTCAAAAGCAACGTGTCCCGACTTGCGTTCCTCAATCCCTCTACTTCCTTGGATTTTTTGCCAGTCAATATGTTGCAGGCCAGCCAACAGGACATGCGTGCAGGCAGCGTGCAGAGGCCAGATATGTTGGCGCTGCTGGACGTTGCTGTCGACATCATAATAATTACCATATCATATTCCTCATTACCCCTCTCATGTATTTCTCTCTATCTTTCTCCCCTCTTCTGATCAATGGGTTGCTATCGTCGCAACCGTGGAAACGGTCGCGATGTCGGGCGCGAGCAGTCGCCATCGCCGAATTCGTTCATTGAGAACGGCTGTAATAACAGCGTCGACGAGGAAGAACATCTTAGCGCGAACACCGCGAGCCATATCAACGAACATCGAAACAAAAATGTAAGAATATTGGGCTGGGCGAGGGCCTACACCGAGTTCCCGTCTCGTAGATGGCACATTGCCATCTATGAGCTGACCATGTTAGCGGCCGGGGACGATTGCCACGGTGGCTATGGATTTCTGATAACGATGAGAACAAGGCATATTCGCTGCCCTACTCGCTGGGCCGGACGGAAAGAAAATTAAAAGCCATAAATCTCCTACGCGCCGCACGCTATCTCTGGGTGGTTTTTGCTTCTAGTGAATACTTGCTTCGCCGTCAGTGTTGCCGCCGCTGTTGTTGCTATCGATATTCTTGTCGTAGCCGTTGTACCCCACGATCCAATAAAAAGAATTTCGCAGAAATCTACGTCTGCTGCACTTCCTCAGAGTCTCACATGATCGGTGACTTAACCGACCTGGAATGAGGTTGGCAGTTGTATGAATCCTCATATATATTCGGAAATTCATCGACATCATTTTATTCTCCCGTGTTCAGACTAAAAGTAACAGAGGTACAGCTCGTAGTTAGAGTTAAACATAAATGTTCGTTTACCCTTCAATTTTCTCTGCGTGTTAATAAACTATTACAATGCATTAACTGCTATTATTATTATATATTTATTATCAAAATTCAACTTCTGGTTTAGTAAGAATTCTTTCTACAATATAGGTGGGATTCGTCCCTCCAAAGCTTACTATTATGTCATCCTTAAACTACGTTTCTTTATTGCGACGGTCTTTCACGTCCAAGGGCGCCGCGCCACAGCTCAGACACTGACATCGGAAAGATATTTACGTCGCTGGCAAAGGCGAAATAATGAAGTAAACGTGGAGCACGCTTCTGCATTACGAGTCGCTGTGTTTGACTGATTCGATGACCCTACAAGTCATAAAGATGTTTGTTCCGAGGGCGAAGGGCCCTCGACGTCAATAGATGAGTATTTTTTTGCAAGAAATTAGTCTGTGTGTCTGCTTCAGACATCTGTATCCTTCAACATTTTTCTCTGTAGGCAAATTAATACAGTCTCCATTTGCTACAGTCTCCATTATAGCAGCAAAAATCGTAAAATAATAGTTTTATAGTAGTCAAACGGTATCGGTTCATTTCTGCCGCTAATCGAAAGATAGTTTTTTGCATGCCGTAAATGACTCGAGCGTCTGGTAAAATTTTATTCCGTAAGGACAGTGGCGTTACAATCACCGTCCAGCATGCCACGAGAATGTAAAAAGTTTATTTTAGATTTATTGCATCTCCTTTTTGTTAAGTGAATCGGATAACCTATAATTCGCTTAGGGCCACATGATTAATTTAAACAATACAGTACTGAAAACCTGCAAGGAAGACAGCAAAAACTGAATAACACCAAGGAGTTTCAATACTATCCTCATACTGAGCACATACGAGGATCCCAAAAACAGCCCTGTACGCGATCAAATTTTTGCTCCTCTAGACAGCATATGCCCTGTCAATTTCATATTTTTCGGCTCCTATAGTCGTTATGTCGTTCAAGATATTCCACTCCATCTCTTATGTACACCAGCATTTTACAATTAGCATACCCATCCTCACATTACGCGTTTTTTTCTTTTATGTTGGGTGTGGATTAGCTGAGGCAGGAACGTCTCTTTACCTCTATACTTTGATCAGTACACCGTTTCCCAGTATCCGATAGGTTTCCATTCGCGACGTACTCACGATCGTGTCGACCTTCTTGGCACCTGGCTGACGAAGATCTAAATTGTTCAAGCTCGGAATAAAGATCTTAGGGCCAAAGCGCGCCAGGACAACGCAACCCCGATCCGATGGACGTCTTATTCTATACCGACACTCACTACTACCCGCCTAGGCTGACGTCTTTACCTGACCCACGCGCACCCATTTGAACGAAGCTACCGGAGTCCTTAATAACGGCCATAAATCTACCAAGAGGCTGAAGCCTACCTCTTGCTGAATGGCCGCTGCTTACTCAATATGTTCCAGCTCCGGCTTCGCACAAAGTTCCTGTCTTCAAACAGGAGCCATCGAAGGGGTCTCGCTCGAGAGTCGCGTCCGATACGTACGAGTGTTTTGGCAGTTCTCACCCCAAGTACAAAATCCATAGGCAGCTAAATAGTATTACTTCGAAACGATAAAAGGAGAACTGGCAAATTTTTGCCGTACACGTTACGTTCTTCTTGCGGCCAAATATTAGGTAGCGCCACATGACCACATATATATCTACCAGGTGGTAACGGAGTGATCCGCGTAGCCATGGTGAGGGACGAAATAAATGAGGGTTGAAGTCTGACATCAAGACCAGAGAAGGTAAGTTTGCATTTGAATCCGATTGACTGATAGATAAAATGCCTTAATTTTTTTCTATCGCTGAAATGTTTGGCGTATACAAATAATCAGGAATAGCAATGAAAACGGCGTTAATAAACGTTCAAAGCGTCGTCGTCGTACCTTGCACCTTTTCTTGACAGGTAAGAACTCCGCTTATTGACCCATACTACAAAATTACATGCTAATAGCGCCGGTTTTTCTTTAAAACGAAAATAAATTAATATAAAACAATTACATTGTCCTTAATAAAGTTTCGCCTGTTGTACCTCTGATGACGAAGGTCTTGTCTAGCTTTAGAAGTGTCTGAATATTCTTTCAAGGGAAGGCCTCGAAAAGATCTTATTTTGCTTCAGTAGTGAATAAGGCCATAGCAACGGCTACTGCAGAGGCAAGCTGGACTTCTTGCCTAGCGAAAAAATAACTAAATTTCACCTGTGTTGACTTTAATTAATCAAAAATACGAAGAGAGGCAAATCATTATTCCTAATGTCACTGTTGCTAAAGCTCGTCGTGTATGAGGCTATGTACATTAAGAATCGCCGTTAATTTTTACGGGAATAATTTGTAGTGTGACATTCTCTGCATCTTGACTCGAGCGGCTCCCTGCAACCTCATTATCACCATCATACACCCCATCGACCGAAATACATCGTATCGGTCACTACAGAGACAAAATTCGCCTTGCTGAATATATTCTTTCCGCTGGCTGAGTTTACACCGGTGGTGCGGGCGTGCGCTACAGTTGATGCCCAGCTGTCAGCTTATGACAGCGAAAGAATGGTCGGGCAGCTGTTCAGACATGCCTTCCACTAACTAACCTCGGTGCTTTCTAGAAATTTTTCCCTTATGGTATATCGAAGCCTGGTAGGGTTGTTTGTGATGACACAACCAGTCCCAGCGCACGCAAACAAGCAATGTCCGACAGATAGTTTGTTACATTCTCCCTGATACCCATCACTTTCCTTTTGACCTTTTCGCCACCAGCAAACACCGCGTACCATGATGACGCAGTTCCACTGGGACACAATAGACTAGACACAAGCAGGAGCCCACAACATTATCTATGCGGTGCTTTGTACGGTCCGTGCATGTCGCATAAAATTACATGGAAAACAGCTTAGTTTGAAGAGCAAAACATGAAGCCGATATTTGAACTCGTAAGAAGCCATGTGTAACGTTTAGAAAAAGTTGCGTTCAGGCATAGCTTATTGTCTCTGACATGGCACATTGTAACCGGTCTGGGGCTTAACGGTAAATCCCCGTTAGCCTCGGTGCTGCAATGTGCCTATGTTTATCGATCGGTAAACGTTCTATTGTTCACTACCGAATACTACCGATATGTTCAGCAATTGCGTAAATGCAATCGCGTCGATATCATTCTCTAGTAGGCTTTCTGGGTAAACTGATTCTGCTTGTCAGCATAGCTGACCATGGCATTGGCTTCCAATAAACGCAGAGACCGTACGAGAAGATCGAAGGCCGCGTGTACGGAGCGTCGTTTCGCAACCGCGAGCCTAGGGATGTTCGTTTACATTCGCACTTCTAAGCACGGCTATAAAACTCAATTGCATTGCGTAAGACCGAACCGTATGAATTGCTTCATGCACTTCCAGGAAAAGGAGTTTGTCGCTGCTCCACTTCCCTTATCCGTTTAAAAAAAAAGCGTCCCCGGTTCCTTGGTCGGCCACCCTTTAAGCCAATAATTGCTCAAATAAATGGTACCTTGAGTGCTACGCGCGTACCAACAGACTGAGTTTTACTAGATACGTATCAGAGGCCTTTTTCGCCCACACCTGCTGACGCAGTACTGCCAAACACAAAGCGGGCGAATGTGATAAACACAAAACGCATCAGCATTACTTTTGACTCCTAGGCAGTCACTAAAGGTGCGAATTCGTTTGTTTATTTAAGCCTTGTTCGCAGGGTCGATTAGCCTTTAAGCAGTAGCGAAGCAGTCACCATGATAAGTAACTCCGGACATCACTACTGTGTAATATATATATAAAATTGTTAATGTCCTAGCTACTGCATTTGGATGCTATTTGGTTGATAACTGTTGGATTTGCTCGTGTGGCGAGACCAGCAGGTCTTCTATTTCCGTATCACTATACGAGTCGAAATCAGTGGCGCCAGCTCTGCGTACCATAGACTTCTGTCGGTCTCCTTTCGCTTATTTGATTTTTTCCTCTGGCCCCTTAGCCCTTATTATTGCCCTTCCCCACCCCAGTGCTGCTGCCTTTCTCTGTACTTTTGCCCTCATGAGTTGTTTCTGACCACAAAGGGCGACCATTGCTCACCACAAACGAGCACAGAACTTCATTAGATTGGCGTGGTGAGGTTAACGCGACTGATGAACGCTGTCTGCGTTACCCCGGAGAATTCACTGAGCCACACTTCCGCCGATAACGATTCTTCTGAGAGACGAAGAACGCAGGCCTCTAAATGTGTAAACGTAGAAAGAGGAATTAGTAGAAATCACAAGTAACCCACGTAACAAAGAGGCAATCAAGGAAGATACAGACAAGAAAGAATATCACAAAGCTCACTCGCTTAATTTGCGTTTATATTTTACATCTTTTTAGAGCTGACCATCAACCAACATTTAATGTCCACGCTAGCGGTAGCACTTTTTGCATTACCCCGTAATACATATCACCCTTATAAATCTGAAAGTGCCACGGCAGGAATCGAATCCAACGAACACCTACGGGCCTTCTCCGATCGCCTTAAGACGCACGCAAATGCACCCCCAGGCATCGAGCTTGACTCGATTTGTGTTTAAGCATATCTGTACCGAATTACTCCGTCGTAATGTAGAATGACGCCTGGCTGAAATATACAAATTAATGAACGCTGTCCGCTGAGATCGCGGCGGATAGAAAGGCCTCATCTAGGTATCCTACATTTTATATACAGAAGTTGTACAGAAGTTTGTAGGATTTAATTTGAGCGATGCATTTATTCACTATATTCAGATATTCCGTCTCTTTATGGATGTCATGGTATTTGTACATCTTTTGTTTGCGGAACCCTCGAATTTTGTTTGCAGGCGAACAGAGATTTGAACAAATCTAACAAACGGCACATGGGAACTGATTTGTTACGGTATGATTGTTCAGCGTGGGTCTATGTTGTTTTAGGAGACTGAGTGGCATTGCCACAATCTAAACAGATAACAATCCGAAACGACCCACACTTTCTTATGCTCCCGATCAAGCGACGTTAGCTAGAACTAAAAGAGCCTTGAATTCGACACATCCCAAGTTTAAATATGCTGTTCAATTTGCCGTAATTTGATTTAAACAGCCTCCAAATTCGTTCGTCAAAAGCAATGGCGAAACGGAGTATTAATGATGTTGGTCACTGCTCTTTTTGTCTCTGCCATGAATTCGGTAGCGAGTATCCGATTGGCTGACTTCCACCTATTTCTGTGACTAACCATACAACTATAATGGTCTCAGAGTGTCAGTGTCTTTGACGGCATCTTGCGAAAGGACGCGGTGTACCTTCGTTTCGAGAGCATCTTCGTCCTATCATCGAGTTGTTCGATCGAGTTGATCGAGTTGTTAACTACGTTACGGCGCTGACAAGTTCGAGAAAGCATGCGCTGGGTGATATACGGTACCCACATCGTCATCACCGTCATTGAAGACAATTGCCATTGAATGAAAACAGTAGCAGCCGCCTAGAGATGGAGTTAACGTGGTTGATGCCTTCTGCCTACGCCAGCAAACAACCGTCTCGGGCATTTTTGCGCCTCCAGAGCCGTTTAACGGTAGCGGCACAGCCGGCAAATTGAAGAAGCACCCAGACAGACAACTACGACGGCGATATTTTATCCCAGGAGCGCGCCGCCTGATAGAGGAAATTACCTGAAGATTTCCTAAAAGTGCTTGTTCGTCATCGCCCGCGCGGCTTATGTATAATAAGGCCAATTTTAGACCAGTACATGGCTACGTCGTCGGGAAACGGTGGGTCGCAGCGTTCTATCGGCTGCCAGTAGGCCCATTGTTCTTCTATGTAAGGTCAAGACTAACCTCCTTCTTTAACTTATTTGTTCATAGCGCATGCATGTCATTCGCATGATTATTGATAGATATTTGCCAACAAAAGTAGCAGTATTGCATGCTGCGGTGGTAGGCCAATGTAACGAGTGTGTGCGTTATGTGCGAGTTATGTGTTATGGCGTCAAGTCATTACAATAGACACAAAGTGATATGCACACGCTTACATCGTTACCCAATTGTGAAATGTAGGCGTGGCACATTAGTAGTTATTTCTTTCTAGTCTATACCCTACGTCGCAATGGCCTAAATATTGAGTTGAGATCATCGCTCAGACTTGTTATCCGCATCCTACTTTTGCGACTTAGGGCGGTTTACGCTGCGTAAAAGTCCCTCCTTGTCTGCTTAGTTCGAAGTGCTGCACTGAAGACTGGCAAAGCTATGGGCTGATAATAAGAGCCTAGGAGTAGTGTGTCCAAAGGGTTCTCGCACGTTGCAAGGAAATACGGGAACTACTGCAGCAACACAGGGCAACTTAGCAAACATGTTATCGAAGGACGCCTCATCCACAGTGCCGCGCACACCTGCAATTCTTGGTAGATTAAATATGGTACATTTTGTTATATAATATTTTTTCTATTTGTGATTTTATCAGTACCTGAAAGTAACCGAGTAATGGGTAATGCGCCGGGAAACGTCACTTTCTTCAGGGGGCCAAATTGGCGAGGACCCATACTCAGCAGATGTCACACACAGTCGTATTGGATTTAATTGGCTTCCTTTAGCTTTCTTAGAATTCTGAATGTTGATAATTCCAAGGCAATTTTTAGAATAACATAGAAATAAGCGTGAGAGAGTCGTTCAATTTATTGAATAATGTAATTCTTAGTTTTTTACAGACATGAAATAAGACCAAGCGTTTTAAGTATCTCAATTTTTTGCCTGCTATTGCACAGACTAAATAATGATTTGTCCTGACAAGACATCGCTCTTTATTTTTTGAAGCCAAAAGAGACTGACTATACTATTGATCTACTTCGTTGCTTTGCTCTCGCACACGAACAAGGGTGTTTGCTCTGCACACGGCCCAACCTCGGCCGCAAGTTTGATGGGCAAAGCACTTGCTAAAATCATACGAGAATCATCATTAAAAGGAGGACAGAGCTGTAAATCCAACCGAGAGAATTTTATGCATATGAGCATATATACCACAATACCTGCGGGGCACCATGTGGCAACTTCTAGTGTTGCTTGAGTAACATGCCCGAAGCTAAGAAGTTACTTAATCAGATCAGTTGCCTCATAGCACCCCTCATTCACTATTCTGTGAAAACACGACTAAACAATGAATAGTCACAGTATATACACTTGTTATTTTGGCATTTACCTTTATATTAGACTGAGTTGCTTATCATTGGATTTTCCTTCCTCAAGCTCGTGCTGATGTTTACTAAAGAGCCGCTTAGTCTTCAGAAATCCATGTAGAGAATCATTAGTACGCTGTTTAAAAACCCATGTGTCTATTCTCTCTGTAGAGGCAATACGGTAGTTTTCGACGTCTGAATTCTTTTTATGTAGTGGCATGACGTCTGATTCGGTGAAACAAATCGAATCAGAACCAACATTAACTTAAAATGATCCGATGAAAGTTAAACGTAGAGGCTTCGCCAAATCAGTTGCAATTTTTGTTCTCATAGAAGAACAGCTGATCAAGTCTCGTGCAATTATCGTAGGGTCAAAACTAACGATTTTCTGCAGATAATGGATAACTTAGTCGACAGTGAGTGGTTAACAGTAATAATAATAATAATAATAATAATAATAATAATAATAATGGCGTCACATCTAATATCCTATACCTGCAACTGGAATATTGGATCAATAAATGGTGATATCGAGAACACTGTTAATTTTGATTTTATGTATCGCAGAAGGCGCCCGCAACTTTTCATTTCATTTTTATCACTAATCACTTATTAGATTTATTGCTTTACGTTAATATACCTGGCAAACGTTGCATCATTTATTTCATTTGTGTTAGCCGCATTTTTCATCCGCATATTTTTACTAACAAACAAATAGAAAACAGAACTTAAAACGACACACTTGACGTCTTCACATCACGATTTCAAAAAAGCAGCGAATACGGCAATTACTTCCTAGTTTCGTAAATTCCCGCTGAAAGTTTCCATATGTATTGTTTTCATAGGTATTACTTGGTATTAGTGCGCTCTTCCATTGTCAGTTTATCGTCAGGCACTCCAACGTTTAAACAAAGAAATTAGTTAATCATTTTCGGACAATGCAAGCGCTTAATCATCAGTCCAAGGGTATTGTGGTGTCAAATGCAGCCTTCCGCTTCTTCTCGACCTAGATACTGGGAGATGATATGAGAATTGTATGGCGAACTTGGTAGATTAGCAGGCTACCCAGGTGATGTTTCACCTAAGACTGCCTTGCCCTAAACTGGAATCAGGACGTATCATCCATGAAAGAACAATAAGTCGAAATCGGCAGATCTTTATCTAGTCAACATGTTACCAGTATCACTCCTGTGCTAATCACTAATAACGAGGTGATATAACGTTTACAAAACACTACGAAAACTTATGAATTATCGGGTAACATTACGTTATCTTCCAACAGTGATCTGTATATGAGGAGCCGCACAATGGGGCTTCTTTTATGTCTAAACGAACAGGGTATTGTCTACCTGTATAAGATTTAAAAAAGACTCTTCCATACCGCATGTCATTAGATCATTTTATATTTGAATGTATAGCCATGCCAATTACCAATTATTAGTTATCAAAAGTATTTCAATGTGGATGAGATTATTCTTGTCTTTATTTAAAATTTTTTCGGTCTAGGAAATTTTTATGTTTATAAAAAGAAAATCGATTAAACAATAAAGCGCCATTTACAACGTGATTTTTCAAACAAACCAAATGTAGCACACAGTAGTTTGTACGGAGTTTTGCCGGTTTTACACTAAAAAACAATTTGAGCTCTTTATGAGGTCATTGCAAAATATGGATAGGCCATAAAGAACCTACAGATAAGTATTTATTAATGATGTATTTGAATCTAAATTTGTATGGGTAGATCGTAAGCGCACAAATATTAGAAATACAAAATATCGAAGTGAGTTTCAATTCATCTCCAGAAATAATAGACAGGAAGACAATTGAGGTGTAGACTAAATCACAGATGAAAGCTCCTATTCACCTGGATTCATAGAATCAACTAGTTCAGTCTGTCCATTCCAATATGCGTTGTGATTGGACCGAGCAGGTGGCCAAGCATGTTGTGAATCACGTAGCTCGGCTGTAGACATGAAACACAACTTGACTGTAGGCATGGTAAAAAATATGGAGCTCAATCTGTTATGAACAAAAGAATATTTCATTTCTAGTCGGAAAGCACACTGTAAGGCTATAACTACATTAGGCTATTTTCCTTCCGCACCAAAAGCGGTAAACGTTCACATGCAATACTGAGTGAATTCTAGGATCGTGATTACGATAAAAAATTAAAAATAATTAAAATAATTAATTGAGGTACCTCTTGTCCTGAACCTTTGTCTGCGCGGATTAATATTGCATTATAAGGAAGAAAGGTCTAACAAATTTTATTTCAATCAGCTGTGCATGCGTATACGATTCTCGTGTATCGAAACAATCTTTAACGGCTCGTTCAACAAAAACACATGTAGGCCTGTGTTCACCAAACAATGTCGGGGTTAAGTTATTTTGAATCTGAATATGGCGTGCGATGCAATTGCGCTCGCAGAGCACGTCAAATATACGTGCGAGCACATTCAACATCATTTTCAGGAACCTCAGTACGTGCAGATGTTGATATACAAGCATCTTAATGTAGCAAAACTGCCTGCCACTGCTTTTCCGCGACCAACAATATTTACCACAGAAGACACTTGGGATCCGTCCAGTGAGAAAACATAGAAATCGCATGTGGTAGTATGTACAATACTTTACCCAGGTGCTGTAAATGTAGTACGATATAACGGCTACTGGCTACATTAGGCGCCATTTCTATGAATTTTGGCACAGTGATCCCTTCCTCCAGTCATCATAGTTAATGCCCACTATAATGGATGACGGAATTTCTGAATTGCCCCTAATAAGTACTTTGCTATATCGTACAATGTTGTTTTCAAAAGCGGTCCCTGGAATCGACGCATTCTACGAAGACCTCGTAGTTTCCGTCGTCGTCGTCGTTCAAGAGCGTCATCGTTGTAGGTTTACACCGTGTATCTTATCCTTTTTTGTGGAAATCTTTGAAGGAGTTTCACTGACGGAATATTTCTTAAACGGCAGAAGCGGCCGCGTGTATAGTTATTATTTTGCAAAAATAATATAGCCGCAGACACTGCCCGAACACAACCCCTTTCATGTAAAAACAAGCTCCAGCGAACGGGTCACGTAACTTGAAAGGTCGTGCGTACACCTTTCTTTTTGATAATGAATTTATCTCAGAAAACTAACTGTCCCCTTCGATGTCTATGGCCTCGGCGGATACAACTCCGACTTACAGCTGGCAACCAATTAAATCAAGAAACTTTATTACTATTGACATTCTCATTACATTAACATTTAACTTCCAATTAAAAAGATTTTTTTTAATAAAATACGACTGTGCTTTTCTGCATTATAAAGTAGCGATGTCTCAAGTTATTAGGTTTTATGAGAGCAAATATTTTGTACTTTGCAAAACTTTGACGCGCTAAAGTTGCAGGGGTAAACTTGTATTCTGTTGTTGAAATGGATCTGCATTTTATGATAGGGCCATAGCATGCCTGTCCAGGGAACGCACTCAACGAAATCGTCTTGAAAAACAGAAAAGAAACAAACTTCCCAGGGGAAGTGCAGGATGCAACTAGGATCGTTGTCTACCCTCGCACGATAAGAGTTGTTGGTTTGCTGGGCTTGTATGCACCGTGAAAACGCAAGCCGGTGACCCTTTGTAAACTTTAAGGGACGAAATGGGAGTGTATAAGGTAGCACCAGACGTTAGATACATGGGGGAGACGCAAAAGATATCACCAAAAGTGCTATAACATAGACGGGGCGACAGTAACACGTACATGGCCTGGCTAATGGAGCCCGAAAATAAACCTAAGAAAAGCGGTGAATGGTAAAAAAGGAAATCAAAGCTAAAAATAAACTACTGTACGAGTTATCTCCGAACCATGGGTGTCTAGCCTTGTAGCTTAGAAGCTGGCAGATCATCTACAATCATCTTTGCAATACGCTATTGCATTGCACACAGAAGGGGAAGGGTATAAGAGAGCCTGTCTGGCATAGGTAAACGCGCGCTGTGCGAAGGGCTTCGCATTAAAAGTTAAAAAAGTTCGCCAGCGCCAGCAGAGTGAAAACAGACGTCGGCCAGGACATCTGAACCGTTCGACATGAAAATTCCGACAATATGGATCTGCGTTTGTCTGACCGCGCAACTGCTTTGATCTATCAATTGATCAAGTACACTTTTGCGAAAGCCAATAATAATAAATGCATACCGGAATACTCAGTAAGTCGTAGGAAAATGAGGAAATCCGATATGGGTGTACGGAATCGTCGCACCATCACCTGAACCTCATCATCGTGAATATATGTAGATCACACGCGCTAACGTTCAAATCACAGTCTGTTGGTCAAATCGTGATGAGAAGGTCTGCTGAGCTAGGCATATTTCACCAAAACGCTATGATGGAAAAGAAAACCTCTGTATGATTGAACAGATACATGTCTCAACACAGTCTCTCGCTGAGAAAAGGTAAACAGTGAAACACGTAAAGATCATCATCTTCAGCCATTCCGTAGTAATATTGAAGCAGCTCTTTGTCGATATCACAACGAGCCTCAACATCAGCTTTTTTCTCTGGCAAATAACCTATGGACTAAAAAGGTGGTCAAGGGGTCAAAATAGAAATTTACTATAAAAAATAATTCGTTTCAGGCGGACGAAATGTATCGGTCTATTTCTGACTTAATTAACGATGTAACATTATTAGTGGACTGTTACCAATATTAGTAACACATCACAATAACCTTGATACGTTCATGCTCCGTGATAAGATAAGCAGATAGTTCACGTTGGCCAACATACGTACATGATTCTTCAATAATGGAAAATTTACTAATATTGAGAAAATATTAGTGACAAAAAATTAAAAAATAGACCTGATTCCCGTTTTCATTAATAGAAAACTATTCACTGAAATGAGTTAGCCGTTCGCCAGCATTCCACTTCATATTCACTTCAAAAAACATTAAAATAAATGAAACGATAATGCGTGTATGTATTAGGGCATTTTTCGCGGTTAAGCTGCTGATTATTTGATTCAAAGGTACTTCAAGGGGTCAAAAAATTCAATTGACAGCCGCACGTCGTATCAGCGCCATAAATACAGTTCGTTTGTAACGCATCGCATCAAATAACGTTGACGTAGATGTATAATAATAAAATAGGTGTACGAATCTATTATAGCCAAAATGCTTGTCTAAACAATCGAGCGAAAGGCTACTTCAAAATGTTACATTAAATAAGATGTCTTACCAATTGTTTTTTGCAATCAGCAGTTTGCTGATGGTTCTGCTCAGTTGCTGCTGTGCTCGATTCTTCTTTTAAATAAACAAGTTTTAAACGCTCCCCGGTTTAGTCTGCAAATTGCTGATAACATGACTTTGAACAACGCCAACGTGTGCATAGGGTTACGCGCACAAGCATACGCGCCATCAGTGGAGCATGAACATAGGACGAGCTGATTACCATTGCGTATGTAGGTACCTATTTCGTAGCCAACGACTTGGACGCCTCGGTCGCTACTTACATGTCGTTGTTGTTGTTAAATTTTAGGGGAACAGAGACTAAAAAAATAAATCCGCTTCGTGTCGGCCTGGCCATATGCTAGCGGGGATAACGACTTGCTTCTTAACGGGATTACCTAATTGGCTCGAAATGTAATAGGCACCCTTGAAGATGAAGGTAATTTCGGATTATGTATAGGGCCGAGTGCATGTGTGCTTCCAATTATTAATTTTTAGCTGACGTAACCGGCCGGGAATTTTCCAGACAAGAGTATGTTGGCTAGAGAATTTAATCGTATCAAGTGTGCTTTTGTTTCTCCATACCTCCTTTCTCCTTAATTTCCATTGAATCAATTACACCCATCATGAGATCGATGCCGCCTTGGCCTTAGTGTGCTTAAGCGGGGATCTGGAGGAGCAGGCAAATTTTAACTCTAACTCTCGTGTCTACTCTTGCTGCATGTGCTTCACTGTTCAAACGGCGAAGAAGCCGACGAAATCTGCTGCATGTGCTTCACTGTTCAAACGGCGAAGAAGCCGACGTATCTCTTAAGGCCACTTTGCAGCACAGGTGCTCTGCGAAAACTGCACGGATCGGGTAGATACGTTCGACATTCCAAGCTGCGTGTTGAGAAAACTGATACAAAATTGTTTCTCGGCAACGTTGGCATTCCACGTTAATTCGATAACCTCCCTCGATAATTTTTAAAAGTACAGTCTGTACAGTGCGATTGTGTAGTCAGCCAAGGCTTCTAAAAATTGGGATGTTCTCCTCTAATATTCCACTTGCATTCGGCGAACAAAAGAGCTTGAAGCTCGAACATCGCTCTAATAGCGCACTTGAACACTACTTGGTATTTAAATATGTTTAATTGTTTACTGCTACGCGTTCTATGGTTCTTGTTTTAAAAATCAGCAGTGGATAACTAGCTATTGTGCGTTGAGATATGAGGAATAAGAAATATAGGCACGGGTACGCAGTATCCAATTCCTACACAATGGTGGTGGTGATAAAAACGTAATATGATATGTATATGCGATGTATATGCATATGCGTGGCATGCATATATATGCATGCTATATATGTATGTTATATTTAATGAAAAAGGCATTTGTGTTGCATCAAATTAGTGATGTCTATAGCGTGTTTCAGTTTAGAACTGTACTGTGATTAACACAATGCAAGTTCGAGTGACGCTTCCCAACAATGTCCAGCAGTAGAGCATCAATCATTACAACGCATCGGTTGACTTGTCCGAAATAACCTCATAATCCAGAACGTAGAAATACTCTTGTTGGTGTTTTTAGTTGTCGCAGCGACGACCATAGAGATTGAAGATGAAAGCCTTGAACAAAGGCGATTTTGTGTTGTGCAACACCTCACATGGCAATGAGAACCCAAGAGTGTGCAGACATGATGGCAGAGCCTTGTATAAGTTATTTTTCATTCTATTGTTGTCCGGCACTTCCTGCGTTGCGGCTGACATACTTGCACCACAGGCGAGGGCTGCTTAGCCGTATTACGAAACTCCGCCGTTCGTTAACATTTGCTGTTATACGCGATCATTACTCTTCTCTTTAGAGAATCAACTCGGTTCCTCCGTGGAACATTCTCCATTTATTGTTTCAGTCCATTCATAGCTCGCCATTGGCAGCCGTTTTGTGTTTGCCCAAGTTATTACATCTCATAAACGCAAGTCTACGACCCAAGTAGTCCATCCTTGATAATAGGCCATTCGTTGGTCAGCCAAATTGATCCGGCGGTCGCGGCATCCGACCAGACCGTTTTTACGAATTTTTTCTCCCGCCTCGTTGCGCCAGTCTGCTTATCTGCAGAAAATGTGCGGGTTCCACCCATTTAGAAACAAATTCGCTGTCAAGGTTATGTGTGCAACGGAAAGTCAGGCAAAGCGTTGCCCCAGGTGTCCGATATTCGCTTTGAAGTTGCAAAACCGGTGCAGTTTTGTTCAATCGAATTCGGAGTGTACGGTAAAAAATAGGTTGTAGAACGCTTGGTCTCACCTTTCGCCAATGTTTCGAGTTCGTCGCCAATGCAGACGAGTTCCCAGTCGATAGCACAAGTTTCATTTGCGTTCGTCATTCTATGCGTGTGGGGCGTAGCGTTGTAGTTAGCTTTTAGGAAACAATAATACTAAAAATAGACGACTAGCCGAACCTTTCGCTATATTTAGGAAGATTCATTTTATTCACCAGATGACACACTATTTTCGGAAAATAAGTCGTTTTCTAAACTAATTGAAGTATTTCTCGGACAAATTCCTGAACGTATTTTATATTTGGCATTTGAAGAATCACATAAAGAATATAGAGCGTTTGGTTCTATGTGGAACTTGCACGATTTGTCGTGACATTGTGCTCCACTTACAAATACCCTCTCATTAGTTCAAAATGCTAGTCTAAAGGCACACAATAGAAGAATTCGAAGGTGAGCCACTACACTTCTATGTCGGTCGCAACTTTTTTTTGCCCTCGAGGGGTACAACAAGTTGGCTAAGAAAAATTATAATGGATAAACGAAAGTCAAGGTGTCACCTATCAGTTCGATCGCATCTAGCCAATGGCTAGATGTGCAGAAGTAAATATTCTGTGCGGTCGATTAATACGTAAAACGATTCCAGAGGTATAAGTATGTTACACAAATATACATAATGTGTACGCTTAGTCTTTGGAAATTTTGATAAAAAACATTAACAACAATTTACCTTTCCCTCTCAAATAGTTATGATTGTCGACCGGAGTGCAGACCAGAACTGTTCATGCCACGATTCCTTCAAAATATCTATGGTACGTAAAACACATTTATGTTTGACGTTTATATAATGCGAGCCATGAACTCCCAGGTTGAAAAGCCGGAGTTGTCAAAGATTCGAAAAATCAAATACCATATGAGACTGATACTTTCACTTCACTAGCTCACTGACTAATACTGTAACGTTGGTATGATTGATATCTAGAATAGACAAGCAAATGATTTCAAGGACCTGAGGTTTATTAATATAGGATCTGGTAGGTTGTTTTGTGAGCGAATGTTCAACGTTGCTTTAACTGGCGAAAGTATTGATTCGTTTCAAAACGTTAGTGTAGGAGTAATCGGATGTACTCTTTTCAATTACGAAAGCTGGGTAAAAGCCGGAGTTAATTATACGAAGTAGTCAGTAATTTTTAAATTACATTAGAGCGGCCCATCCTTAGAGCTGCACATGATTATGAGGCACATAAACATTTCATTCGATATTGGTCATCAGCTTCTAGAACTTATTAGGCTCTGAAGTGTGTGCACGACCTTCTCTGCTACGAGAAAGTCTGAGTTAATTCAGAATTCCCATAAGTTACTATGTGTCAGAGCCATTTCTTATATTACTACCACGCTGCGACTATTTCAACTTCGCTTTTTTCCTCTTACCCGCGGGCGGCAGGCAGACACAAGTTGTTTACCGTACCGTTTCACAAAAGCGCCTCAGGGAAACAGGGGGGGATTCTAATCAAGTTTTGTTTTTGTTATTTCAAAATACGCACTACACTATGGCATGTCATCTAAATTAAATGATTATACTAGCTGGACTAAACGGCTTCGATCAACTGCGGCTAGGTAAATTCGTAAATTTCGTAAAATTAAATTTGTCCAGTGGACGAGGCCGGTCGGTGGTTTTCTTTAGTTCACCGAATTAGGGAAACAGGAGTGTTTCTAATGAGCATACCTGTTTGCACTGAAATTGCACATAGCGCAAAATAGACACAAGAATCGGTTTTCTTAGGCCGCCGTCATGCCAACCTATACTTCGAATGACACGTATTACAGGACGTACAGACTAAAATCGCGTCATTAGTGAGCTCGCCAATTGCTCGTGAACCTAACAGCACTGATAAATTCTGCAAGCAGCGAAATTTTTAGGCTGGAAAATATCTGACCATCAGTATATATTAGTAGTTCAGACAATTGACAATTGTTTTTAGAACCAATTGAATTTCTTTTGCCCGACATAAACGGAGTATTGTCATCTAACTTCATCAAGAATATTAGCATCGGCATATCATCTCATCAAAGTATCTGCATTGATGGAGTTGTCTACCTATGCCGATGCAACAGGAAGGAACAAAATTTTAGCATTCGTGAGCCTCTGTTACGAAGCAACTATTTTAAAAGATAGTTACTAAGACACAACTGCCTATAACTAGTAAAAATTGGAATTACCGAAAAAGGGTCCCGCATACCTGTTACAGCTCGCTATATGCATTATCAAGGCCCCAATACACAAAGTAGAACACTGAATAGTATTGAGAGAAAGACTTTTTTTAGGGCTGACCATCAGCCAACATTTAACGTCCACGGTACATCTTTTTGCATAACCTTGTAAGACGGAACCCATATAAATCTAAATGTGTAACGGCGAGGATCGAACCCGTGCACCTATGTGTCCCCTCTGGTCGAAAGCCGTACGCGAATGTGCCAAGCCATCGGACTTGGCGCTTAAGACTGAAAACTGTCGGCGCTAGAATAAAGCCATCAATTCGTGCATTATTGGCATGAACGCATACATTCAAACTCAGTTGACGACTAGTGGAAATATTCCATACCCTCTTACGAATATACGACGGAGGGTATTGCAATAACATACGCGAGCGTTACTTGCTAGGTTAGCTTCTCCCTAAAATTTCGCGTTACCAAATACTACATAGGATGAAAATATAAAATAACGTGTAAGCAAATCTCAACGTAGGGCTTACGTATTTGCAACACTTGATACGTTCATGCATAGTGGAGAAATATTTTGCTTAAAACCGACAATGTACTCTCAGATAAACCGGATTTGCTGCGACATTACACATACCTATTTATATCACATGAAATGCACTAATTAAACATTTTAAGAGATCTACACTACCTCTGGGACTTGGCCAGCGGGCTCTCAGTCCCAGGTGACTCATCAAATTCGTACGTGTGTTCTGAATACATGTTTGCACTGGGAATGTTTTAAATACCGATGCCGTCCGTTAAACACAACAATTAATAGTGGATGATAAACACTGAACATTTCGAAGGTAGGAATGTGCATCCGATAGACAGCAAAGTCATACTGACAATATGCACATATTCATATAATTTTTTCGTTATCCGTGTCGAGTACATTTGCTGTTTGCGATGGCAAACACAGCAGTTTACCACGTCGCCAGGTAATTGCGCACTTAAGAAATCCAGGTATGAAACAGACTAATAGCATGCGCAGTCACTCAGATAACATTTGTCCATCCATCACACATGTACACAATTCGTTGGATTGAACGCTTTACAAAAGAAGATTAGTTATAAATGAGTTCATGTAATCGGTGTTTCGTTTCACGCTGTACAAGTTACCCTGACCGTTATAAAGTTTCCAGGCCGCTCACTCAATGTCTGCGTAGTACATTAGCACGTCGCTCCTCTATCTTTCTGTATTAAGTCAATTGCAATTTATTATCACCACTCATTGGGATGATGACATGCAGATTTGCGGTAAACCCTTTTTTCCTTATCTCATTCCGTACGTGTGTCCCAGTTATTCGACTAGGTCTCAGTTTTCATCCCGGTTTAGGACGAGGGTTCATCGTAGCTTTTCGCTTCTCATAGAGTGACTGCACCTCGTCATCGTTCGAGCAAACGCATGAATAACTACTTAACGAGCGTATATCACCTCCAGCACCAATTCCGACACGCGACGATGTCATACGGCCCCATGCATCGCAATACCACCGCAGGTCCTTCACGGGACTCGCGTTATCGGTTCATTGCAGCTTCGGCTAATGTATTGCAATAGCGATAATCCTGTACGGTGTAAACTCGTCTGAAGTATGCGGCGCCTTCCCTATGCCACTGGCAGTTCGACGTACGCATATGGCTCGTAGTTGCACTTCCAGATTTGCATATGCAGCTCGTTTTTACTCAGGAAACAGGAGCTATCGGATGCTGAGTCGTATACCCCGTCATTTCAACACTGCATAAGTCGTTATACATTCAAATTCTGTTGACAACCCGTCGACGTTTGGACTATAGGTCGAAACCGAGTTTTGTGGATAGTTACGATCCTCTGCTCCTTCTTGTCGACACGTAATGTTGAATGAAGTGTGGCTGTACTTAATGATGATTATAATTCACTCTCAACCATGCATAAAGTTCCTTATGAGGAATTTTCATACAGTTGTGTGCCAATGAATTGGACCTTACAAGGGAGCGCATATGTTCCCGTCGTAAGTCTGAAAGCTACGTCCCCATGTCTCCCTTTGGTTAGGTCTTTACGCTTCGGTTTTCTGGCTGAAAGTTGATTGTAAATGCATGTGTACATGGGCGCTCGGCATATTTTAACCACTCCACAATCTTCAACTCTGGGCGGCGCTCACGAGTTAGCCTATTGCTCTAGGCTGTGCCCATCGCTTAGAGGGAATGCGCGAATAGAGGTTGGGCAAAACTGTTGCGGTTCACTGGGAAGTGGTGGCCGAAGCGGTCCTCGAAGATGAACGTCCTGAACTCCTAGCGAGTGCCTCGCCTACACTCGCTCTGACCCGCCATCGTACCCACGAGACGAAAGATCATAGAGACTGCGAAAGAGGCAGAAAGGGAGAGAGAGAAAGCTATGAAAGCGACTTCCGTATGAAGACCCTTCAGTAGTCGGCAGAAAGGCGCCCGACGTTCATACAGCGCATCTATTACATTTCACGAACGAAAATCCTTTGTGCTGAAAAGGCCCACAATCTCCCACACTTCAGCAAGTCGCACCCTCTGCCCAGTCCCGCACTCCGCGTCGTCACTTATAATAAACCGTAAAGAGCCACCAGCTTGCGTGCAGGCCGGCACTGAAGCGTAGGGTTGACTGTCGGAGGATGCACGCACACTTTCCACGAGCTCACGTCCATGACGAGCACTAACCGCGACGATTTCTACGGCTGTCGAAACGGTCTGTGGAAAAATCAGACGCAGTAGTTTTATGCTCGCTGTGGTTTCCTTCGCCAGATTCACACATCGGAAGAATAAGCAGTTGAAGTGCAACGACGATAACAAGCACATGAGCGACCGGCCAGACGCCCGTCGATGAGAGTTGATAGAAATACGTTCATTGTCAACGTTCTCCAAAAGAGCAAGTGGTCACGACACTCTCTGGAAATCAGACGAGGTACTTGTGTTGAAAGGAGGTTACAAGCCGGGTGCCGAGAATAGGTATATACGTGTAAATTTCAAAAAATGTATACGTGTATATGTCATGTATATCCTTATGTCGTATCTCGTCCATATTTTATCATGGCAAAGCGATTTGTAAAAATCTGTATATATCATTAGGCTCGCTTAGAGGATAAATTTTTAACTAAAAAAAGGACAATATGTTTAAAGATCTTATAAAACACGGACTAGTTTGAGCAATAGGTATTTCCATTATTTAAAATACGATTTGAGCCTTAATTTTAACTACGATACTAACTTTATAAAACAATATCATCTTCACTTGTCTGCCAACGTTTTTGAGATCGTAGCCCTACTCAAATGTTCATGATTATGAATTGTTTTACTCTATCCATTACCGATCCTTCCACGGCACGAAAAAGCAATATGTCATTTTTCTATCATCCATTTGCTTTTCAGCAGAATGCCTGTTCACAACGAACTAAAATGATATGGAACGCAGAACGTTGGCTTCGATCAAAGGTCAAGTTTCTTTTAACCTGAAAAAGCTCTACTTTGAAATCTGGATATAAATCAATATCTGTTTGATAGAATTGGCGGACCTCGACCACACGATTGCGAAGCCGAAAGCATTTTTAGAAGTGTTTACCGATAGAGCAACACTTCCACCATTTTTACGCGTTTTACCGATGAATTTTCTTTAATTTCCCAATCCAGCTTCGACGGTTCGAAGCCTCAACAATTTTTTCCTGTCAACTTCTTCGTTACTTCAAGTTCAGAAGAGTTCTTGATTGTAATCTATTGTAGTTCACTAAGATTCACGGACCTATACGGCTACCTAAGTTAAATGAAAGGTAAACATAAAATCGTATCCAGTTGGGACGCAAATGTGCAAATCAGCACAAAAATGTAACGACAACTCTTAATCTTAGCGAACATCGAACATGATTAAAATTGTTCAATGGCCCAAGCTAAAAAAGCACTGTCTGCGCGTAATTTTGCCTCCTGGTTCTCTAGACTCTGAGGTTGTCATGTTCACACTAAATGCATCCTTCGCACGTATACCGATTTAATATGTCTAAATACCTGTTTTTATCTCTCTATATCTGTAATGCTTTTCACCCACAGCAATAAGTTAAATATCATACCGTTGACTATCTTTCATATTAAAAGGGAATTCATTCATTCTGAAGATTCCGCCATTTATCTTCTGGCAGAAAAGCGCTGTTTTGCAAGTCGTTTCTAAACTTTCCTGTTGCTGGCAGTCGAACTGAGTTGTTCATGCGAAGTCCACAAGATGCTTTTTAGGTGGAATAATCGTCTGAGCGGCAAATATTAATAGAACAGTTGAAACTAAATATGCATGGTAATGCTGTGTAGATATATGAAATGAATAAATACGAATTATTGCCTTCCAACAGTACAGCTACATATGGTTACGTAGTTTGCTTGAACGATGTCAAGTTAATGCGAACAAAAGGAGTCCGAGACAATAGCAAGAGTCAAAGTCGCTGCATACAGACACTAACTAGGTTCGTTCCTACCTAACCTAAATATTCGTTTTTCTTTTGGTTTCCGTTCGCTCTCTGCACTAAAAATGCATAATCCGGTGAAGCTTTATTACGAAACCTGTTGGTAAAACCTTCCGATTCGATCCACAACGTAAATAGATAAGACAAGAAATATGCCCCATCTAGTCGCTAGTGACGAGCAGGGATTCACTCTGGTGTCACGCTATCCTGGCTAAACAGGAACACCGGCGAATTTGGGCCTGTGACGCGATCTCCGCTCCGGGCTATCCTACTAAAAATAAGCGCGACCTAGGCAGGAGAGCGAGATTTTAATTTAAATCTCTCCTGGTTGCGACCCTAACCGACACGAACAGCTCTGCTATAGCGTTCTCAATAGCAGGAAACCTCACGTTCTCCTTTGACACGCACCCACCCATTCCAGCTTTTTTAATCCTCCCATTGAACATTGCTCGAGAGTTTGATGAAACAGTGCGTCCTCATCAACGCGGAGCTCGCTGACTTCGTCTGTACTACAACGTATGCCGATAGTAGCTCCAGATAGGAACTTTAATATTTTTAGGGCTGACCACCAGCTAACATTTATTTACTGCTCTTGCATTACTTCGTAAGACGCACCCCATAAGTCTAAATGTGCAACGGCGGGGATCGAACCCGAAAACCTACGAGAATCTCCACCGGTCGTAAAGCGCACGCGAATGCACCAAGCCACCGACCGAGCTCGACAGCCGCTACGGTTAAACAATAACCGACCGAACACCGCCAAGCACTCAGGTGAAACTTCAGACATGACCTAATGCGCATTGCCGCTCTAGAACACTCAAGAAACAATTCACGAAAATGTTTAAAACCAGTACAATATTTCTATTTTGGTTGAGTATTCTGACGGAGAGAAGATTTGATCTAGGTGTCGGCCACCTCGATAAAATCTAATATGAACGCTACTAAGTAATTATTATGCGTCCGCGCTGAGCAAAACCTAACAATAGGTATTCAATTAGCACCTGCCAGTATTTCTAGTATATTTACTATTCAGTATTTATTATGAGTGATACGAGCTGGTCTATGCGCCAATCCAGCTGCCGCATGACATTTTATGCACCGGTAGTACTCCATAACTTTAAACTTGACATCGCACCAGAGAAGCAATATATAAACATGATGAAGTCGACAGGCTCTATTGAAATTGCATTTATTTTAGATAGCTCGCCGTTCCCTGGAAGTTACACATGCTTTACAGGTACTGCACACGTGGCATTCTTTTAGGTAGAGAAAGGTTTATATACATGTACACGATGAATGCTTGCTATCGCTCTTGATGATGCTTCGGTTGCTGACATGTTGTATGCATGTTATTAAAATAGGCCGTTGGCCTATAATATAATCCCTTATAATGACCACTTTTTCAATCAACCACTTCGCTTCCTAGGTTTCCTGAGTCCTCACTTTTTCAACAGTATGTGATACATATATATATATATATATATAT
>MNPL01002429.1:0-31090 GCA_002081605.1 Tropilaelaps mercedesae
TATATATATATATATATATATATATTATACCTGAGAACGGGTTATGTGTGTACAGAGCGTTTGATCGAGAAAGCCGTGGTTCTTACACATCCTGTGTGTGTGTGTGTGTGTATAAGGCCGAACTGTTGCGCAAATGTTGCTTGTTCAGTTAAGGCGATAAGTGTTGTTACCCTAACTCTGCTAGGTTTCCCTCTATTCCGTTCTCTTCGGTTGCGCTAAATGCGCAAAGGTTAGCCTCTATGTGGCCGTTAGCTCGACCGTGTACAAAGTTTTCTACCCTAACATATCCTACACTTCTACCAACCGCTATAGCCTTTTAGCTAACTGCCAAAGTTCTTAGCCCCTTCACGTCACCTCCACCTTCATCACATCTCCGACGTTACAACCGGATAGCCATTGTGGTTCCCGTGAAGGTTTGTAGGCAAACCAACGCTGATTGCGTTAGTCGCGTTCACGAAGTAGGTAGGTTACCGATCTGCCCAGCGGACGGCAGTTATCGCTAGCTGCAAATGTCCGCTGTGCATAATGCGGTTACGTTGTGCGCCTGCTGCTTAGGAACACAACCGATTGGTAAATGCGTGTGCGAGCTCGGAAAGGCTAGATACGACACCGTACTGCCAACTAACTGAAGCGTTGGGGAAAAGTGAACTGCCATGGTGTCGTGGCGACCAGTGAACAATGGAGACGATTTGAGTTTTAGCCACTGAGCGCAGCTGTGGGGTTTCTATGGCGGGGGCCCGGCCCCACTTTAATTTCGGAAAGGTATTACTTCGCGCACCTTAAGAATATCAGGCATATAGCGAGGATGCGTCACCAGCGCGATTTCAACTTCCAAGCGCTAGCTTTACAACTATCCAGTCAGTCTTCCAAGCCATTTATTCTAGCCTACGGGGTTTAACCCTGTACACGTTGACTTCGCTTGCTCAGGTTGTGCTGCTAGGCGTCCGTCCCATGCCGCTTTGTGCTGGATTCTTTGCCAACAGGCGACTCAACTGGGTGGCATCACCTTCAGGCGCGTTATGCTCTACAGCCAAGGAGGAACATATAAACTTTGCAGCTTCGCAACGTTGCAGGAGACAGACGGACCTGTGACTGCCTTTGCCATAGCGCTCCGGGACAAAACGCGAATTAAAAAGGACAGCTTGCTGCGGATAGAGGGATGTCCCTTTAGCTTGCTTTGTTTTCTTTTGTGTGTGTTTGTTGTCCAAACGCATATCGTGTTGGTGTGAAGGTCAAGAAATTGCTGGTTGCAAGCTACGTTGCGCCGCGCTGTTTTGACACTCAGACAATGAGACACAGCCGAAATAGGTACATTACTGCGTATCGTCGATTCCACGTGTCGCTCGTTGTAAACAGAGTGAATGGGACGGGAAAGAGGTTTTGTATGTAGTCAATAGGACAACCAAATAGACATAATAAAGCAGGGGGATCAAGGGAATGTGCAGCTGATTATAGCCGGCCGGTTATTTATATATTATATAAGCTTTTTATAGGTTGTAAGGTTTCCCCATTCCACGGCTTTCTTGCCCTTCTCCCGACGCGACTAGTGCCTCTCGCTCCTTGCGTATTTTCCCTTCTTTAACCTTCTTCCTGTTCTGCTACTTCTTTGCGTACGAGCAGCGTGCTTAGCTAGACAAGCTGAGCGACTGTAGAGTCGGCTTGACTGGCGTCGTTCGTAAACGCAATAAGGTGCAAGGCTTATACATAGTGCTTGTACATATATATATATATATATATGTATATATATATATATATGGCTTGGTGGTAGGTTCTGTCACTCTTTTTCCACTAGTGGCTGCAGCTGGCGTGATTAGCGACATGACGTCGAGACGAGCCGTGGAGCAGCTTGTTGCTCAGATGTGACTGCAACGGGGGCAAGGGAAGATCTCTTCTGCGGGTTGGCAAATCCTTCCTTGCATTCCTTAGGCTTGGGTTCATTCATTAAAATACCAAACTTAATATCAGCGAATATGTGCACATAGAAGCTAGTTATACCTTGTTTAATCAATAGGAGCGCATATAGGTATTCGTGTTAGCTGAAGACGAAGAAGAAGACTATCAACTCTATGTTGTTCAGTTTGTTTAGATTTAGCTTAGCTTTCTTGGGCTTTGCAACTGGGTAGCAAACAAGATTATTTACACAACGCTCGCTATTTCTCTATACATTAGTGGAGCTTGAACGAGGGAAAACATTTCTCTACGCCAGCATCTACGAAGGGCGACTGTTTTGTTATGTTTAGAGCAGGAACACTAGACGTAGGTATACTTGACGCAAGTTTATAGGAAAAGTTCTTCTACAAGCTTATTGCGTTAGGTGAGATAGCTATGTTGATTGTGAGCCCCCTGTGTGATATATTTACCAAAGCAACGGCTCTTCCGGAAAATGCGATATGGAGATAACGCACTCGGCCCAATTAAGCGCCACAAGATAGGTGAGGTCTGAATGTAATATGCTCACTAATTCGTCATCGTGGATCCGCCTATATGCTTACTCGACTGTGTTTATACGCTCCGTTGGTTAATCAATATCACAAATCAATTTTCATAAAGTTCATTTCAAGTAACATTCATCATACAGAGGACCTCTGTTATGAAACTATAATATAGCACACAGACATATACATTGTAAATTGACGTTGTTGATGAGAGTGAGGCTTTCTGAGAGTGGAAGCTTTTTGTCTGCATATTGAATGGACATGACTGTACCGATCATCAAGGCCTGTGTCATTAATAATAACTACCGAAACTATGACAAAGCTAGCAAGCGAACCAATAAAGTCTATCCTAGAGTTGCCACTTGCTGCCAAGGCCCACACGGATAATGTTGTTGTAGTTGTAACTATTCCGTGATAGTGCTATTGTGATGTACTCTGTGCCCTCCTTCATTAATTAAATATTCCTATAAGACCTTACTTATGTCGACACTGTTAACTGGCGTACAAACTCGTACCCCCCTAAATCAACAGTTCTCCGCATCAACGCATTGACTGAAAACGCCCTGAAGATTCGCGCTGTACAGGGGAATCGATAGCCGCGTATGGCCAGCTGAAATAACGAGACCGAGTGTCGGGCATGCGTTTAACAACCGCTATTTCGCCGACCGTCCTAATACTTTCTGCATCGGCGACAACCGAGGTTCGTTCCGGAAGCCTGCTACGAGCGAGGCTCATGGTTTCATCCAACAAAACCTGCGCCCTCATGGCAAATACTCGCATAATCGAATACCACTGCATATCCACATACTTTGTAAGTTGTCGAACACAACCAGAGAAGCCATTGTAAGTGACCGAATCCCTATTGCAAACACGCGTCAATTTGAGTCGCAGAAGTCGGTTTAATGAACAATGGAGTAGCGCTCCTTCTCTTACCAGTTCCCCTTCCTTTCCATCGGCGTCTGATCCGAACCGTCTGCTACACAATAAAGCGTCTGTGGCGCAGTTCCTCGCCTAGTCCGACGCGTAACAGGCTAGCGAAACGACAAACAACGCCAGCGTCTCGGCGCTGCTGATCGGCACCGAAACAAGAGACACAAGAGAGGAGAAAAGGACACGAATTTATTCGACGGTAAGCACATCCATTTCGGATGCCCGAGGGGAATGAAATGCGAGACATTTCGGGCCGTCTTCGTCTAGTCTCGAAAAGTTTCTCGCAAAGCTAACAGATCTGAATCGGCTTCATTATGTACCTTAACAGCTGCGAAGGCAGTCGAGTGAGAAGTGAGTTGAAAAATTACAATGGTGCTACAGATGCTATTAATAGATTTTACAAATGCTACCATTGACAATATAAATGGCGCAATAATTGAGTCTTCACACTATGTTTCTGCACTGTACTACGAAATCTCGAGACTGTAAAAAAACGTATTTCGTCCAGGTTTGAATCAAATCAATCGGCCTTTCAGAGATTCCTTCGTGCCTCCTTCATGTTCTCCACATGTTGGCCATATGATCTCTACTTGGTGAATTTTCAGGAAAATTAATTCATTAATTTCATTAAACTATCTAATGTTTTGGGAAAATTCTGTATACAGACGTCTGCGAACGCTTCTAGTCGACGTGTGTACTATTTACCCTAACTGTACGAAAAGCAGGAGTGTGAAACAATTATGTTCAGGACGTTACAAAAAGTGTTCAGTTCTGCGTTTAGGTGTCGCCATTAGATAGCGAATAAAATTCCACAGTGCCTATTGTATTATTATTTTGGCTCAGCCAGAGTACGTGTAATGTCGAGATATTTTTTCTGCGTTGTGCTGTATTGCGACGGAGAAACGTTCATGGACACCCGTCTTCACAACAATGTATATGTCTGGGTGGGTGGGATTTACGCTGAAGGCGTACCTAGGCCAGCAAACTCATGCCACATTTGAGCCCTTGTAGCTTGGATCCTTGTTTAATAGTACTACAGGCTACGGGGTAAAACGCCGAGCCATGTTCGCAAACTGCTTCATCACTGCACTTCGACCAGCCATCGTGGTAATTTCATTTTGTAAGAGCGCGGAAAATGGTCGTTAATCTTATTGGTAGTCGAGCTACCTCCACGCCGTTCCCACTAAGTGCTTCACTGAAATGATTTTCTCCAAACAAAAATTACGCCAAATTCCGCATTGCTTTGTGCATTGTTTCGGGTGGTTGTAATTATTATCACTATTACTCAGGATATCAGGTATTTCACAAGGTGATATGAAACCATAAAGGTAGACTGCACATTGAGCACTGTGATGTTAAATGTACCGTTTATAGCGGCAAAGGGCATGTCTAACTGCAAGGCACAGGGTGTCGAAAACGTCGTTCCATTCATTCTTCGCTGGGCCGTAAAATGTTGCTCAATAGTTGATTTCCCTTCAAGATTGTATACGTCGTCGTTCATAATTCACTTTTTCCTTCGCCCCCTCGCTAGGGCATTTCGCTGTTCCAAGGCCTCATCTCGTTTCGGTAAGAAACTTGCTCCCAATCCTCCACTCGAAGACGCGCCGTTAGTTGAGCAGCGTAGGGATAATAATCGTGTCATAAGCAACAATTGTTGAAGGGAGTTCTTCTTGTTGCCTCATAGGGTCTTGCTCAAAGGAACACATTGAGCTCGCAAGCGCATGCCCCTCGACGTGGCGTAGTCTACTGGCCCGGAATAGTAGTTCATCTTAAAGTAAGCCGACAGCTGGGCGTATTTGCGGCCGTCTAGGGCCGTTCATATTTCACGGACGACTCTCGTTGCTTGGAGCCTGCTAAGCCTTTGAAATCACGCTGGCATAGGCTAGACTCTTGAAACGGCGTCCCTTTCTGACAACATTTTATTGCACACTTTTCTCCGTCTTTGAAAGCTCGATTTGGTTCTCTTCTGCGAGTCTTGCAAAAGCCCGCGATATTGATTTGAAGCTAACAGACAGATAGATAATTTATTGTCAAATGCGGTATCAGCCGCCGTTATTCGAATGTAATATTTGGAAACAAGGGAAAGCTGTCGTAAATATGGAGGATAGAATAGAAAGGATTTTCTACTTCGTCCGAGTTGCGTAAGGTCTTTCGCTACCTCCACGTGGGAGGGTGATCGAACAAGAATGGCTGATCATCAAGCCATTATGACTCTCATGAGTTGGAGCATTTTGTTAGTAGGTTAAACATTGCTCCTAACGTAGGTTAGAATTCGACGTTTATTTAGCGGCAGGCGCTATACTAAACTGAAAACCAAGACAAATAGCTCTCGAAGCGATAATTGTTGTTCGGCTTAGCGATTGTTAGCTCTGAAAGTTACATTTCTGCAAACTTGATCGGAGCAATGCTGCACCGACAGACGAAAGACGGCTGAGCCGCAGCGAAATGTCGATACGAACTTGGCTCATTGAGTCGAGGAACAATTTGACTTTAGTTCTCCCCCGCTCGTTTTCAAAAAGAAGCAAAGGAGTTCCTCTGTTCTAGAAACTCCATTCGTCTATCTTGGGTCCGAATAGCAAAGCTTGACAGTTTGACAAATTCAGCTAAGTGTTTAATTTCGACTAGCTAGCTCATGTCATAAAATTGCTCCTTGCCATCCTGTGCATAGTGAGAGTACGTTTAATGGCACATTTTTCTTTAGAAAGCCGCTAATGGAAATTTCTCAATTCACAGAGCAGATGTTAAGCTGCTATATTGTTCGCGCTGATTGATATGCGATCAATCTGCTCATAGTTGATCGCTTTTGTGCGGTCTGTCGCCGCATGGAGTGCAGCATCGACTGCCTGCGTATCCACCTATCTGAGCTTGTGCGCTGTTCAAGATTAAAACTCTTCTCTCTACTTTTCTAAAAAGCTTTCCGAGCCGCCAGAGTATGACTGTGTGTTTGTGTGTGCGTTCGTGGATCTGCACGACATCCTTCTTATAATTCGCAGAAGAATTCTATAGAAGTTCAATTGGAGGTTTTGTGATGAATACTATTTGGCACGCAAAAGGTCTTGAAATACGGGTAGCTCTTGTTAGCCTGTTCTAGGGAGTTTGGCGGACGCCGTATGAGAGCATGCCTACAATAAAGCCGTGGCATGGGACTAGAGAAGAAATAGGCGGGGTCAAGGGGTGACTTTATTCTGGAGGTCTTTCGACGTTAGAAGAAGGCTTAGGATATCGACCATAACGCAAAAATCGTCGTTGGGCGGGACTGACTGTCTCTGATGTCAGTGTTGCATGGTGATGAATCAAGTATTGAGAATCGAGTAGCACGGAGCAGACAACCATTTCGGAGCGTCCTCTGAATAAAAATGAAGAGGGTCGATTTCCCGATTTCTTCGGTTTATCCACACGAGTGGCGCAAGGAGACACGGGATCGGGAAAGGCAGCTATTGGGGTGAGCTGTCTTTAGCTTCCTGGCACACCCGGTCTCGCTCAGTTTTCGACTACCATTGCAGCTTCTGTTGGCTTGGGTTCTGCTTCTGTCACATGGCCTTTCAGAGAGTAGCGCATACGGAGTTCCACTCCAGGTTCCGTCTCTCTTCGGCTACGGGACGTCGAAAGCGTTCTAGGATAAACGGAATACTCCATCCATCTCCGCGCTCTCGTACTCTTGACTCGCTGTCCTCGCGGCTCATCGGCCTCTCCGACGGCCTTCGGCGTTCGTGCCACCCGCCCCATTGCCATTCAAGCCTATTCTCATCCGTCCTTAACGCGTACCGTAGTAGTTGCTTGCTCCTCCTATTTTTCGTCGTTTTTGGGATGAAAGTTTGCTTTTTTCACCGAATAGTAGTGGGGACATATGGTGGCCTACTCGCATAGCGAAAGGAAGCAGTTCCGTTTTTCAACCTTTCTCAAGGCGTCGGGCCACCTCAGCCCTTCTCAAGCCTTCAGCGCATCGCGCAGCCCAGATCGTCTGGGTGACGTGGTTGGGTGATTTGACGTTGGCGTGGTTCGTGGGCTAGCAGAGTTCCGCCGGACTTCCGACTAGACGATGAGGTGTTTGAGGAAACTCCTGAAAAGGTCTCTGAGCTGCGTCCCAAGCCGAGCGAGGTTATGGAACTTTAACCCCCCGTCCTTTGCAACTATGCGAACAACGATCCACGGCTACGACCCACTCTTGATGCCCGAACGTCGTTAAAATATGAACGGAAACGGAGATGTTGAAGACGGAAAAAATAAAGCAATGACAAGGGAAGAGCAAAACACTTAGAGAAGGGCGTGCACGTCGCGAGCGGCGTTTCGAATACGGTTTTGCTTAGACGATTGTGCTGACTTTGTTAAGCTTCTCGGATATTCGCGAGAGCGTAGGGCTACTGTTGCTGCCAAATAAGGCGGATATGGGTTTACAGTTATAGTGGAAACAAACCTAACTAACGCATATGTCGGAACATAGATGGGCAGAGGGCATAAAGCTAGTTGAACGTGTTAGCGGAGCGCTAGGCTAACAACGTAATGAGTGAAACAAGTAATTTACCAAGGACTAGTAGTCTTGGGAATGACGGTAAACATCGAATAAAATGACGAGGTGATCTAGTAGTGTCCTTTCGAGGTAGGGTTTGACCAATTCATAGCCATAGTTCGTTAACATTTGCGCATTTTGAATTCTGAATATTTTGATGATCAATTATTGCGCAGCTCCATTCGTTCTTGTGGGCCCTCGAACACACGTATGGACATATGCTCTTACGAGCAAAGGCCTTCTAGGTCATTGGAGCAGCGTACGAATATTTGACCGTTTGCCTTCAGACGAAAAGGGTGTTACTTACGTAGATGCCTTTTGCCATTACTGTTTGATTGTTTTTTTCTAGAATCAGCGTTCTGTGGTACAATTTCAACGAATATATAGAAGCAAAGTTACGAATGTCGGAAGCTGGATATGTCGAGCAATGAGAATCAACCAAAGCTACATTAACCCTAGACGAAGTAATATACGCTCCCGCGTTTCATGTAGATTTCTTAAATATCGTTGTCATGACCGGCTTTGGTTATAGAAATGTTTACAGAATTTTTTTATTACCAAAAGCACTTTTTGTCCTTTCTACGGATGGCACTGCCTACTGACTGTCGAAGGGATTTAAAAATCCGAGCTTCTCGTCCCTGAAATGCGTTACATTTCTTTGCGAATCTCATGTAAACTTACATTGATGTATAACTCACGCGCAATACACTGTTAATTTTAGAGTCTATTATAAACAATAAGCGTCAGCATTCAATAATAGTCTTATCAGTGCTCTATCCTAAATAAATCCATCAGTATTAGGAAAATCTTTACAGTATGAATTCTAATAGTCCCTGCGTTAGGTTTAAAGGCACTCATGTCGTTGAAAACAGCGTACTATCTAAATCCAGTGGTCAAACCAGTCAAGGCACAAATTGGCAAACGAAAACATTTCATTATCCCGCATAAGTGTGTAAGTTCATTTGGATGACGTAGGGCGAACATCGGACGTCGGAATTTTTTTTGTATAAAAAATCTCTGAGAGAGCGTATTCAGAGGTTTGTGCGTGTATGCGACGCAAATTTGTTCCTTGGTCAAATGCAGGCTCTGGTTGTTGAGTGAGTTTACGGTGAGTTTACTGTCGGTAGTACGTGACAAATTGAAATGCAACTCGGTATACGCACGACAATGAACGAGGCCTAATCGCACAAAAGAGCTTATGTGCACTTTCATGATGAATACAGATAGATGTCGATATCGTAAGTAGACAGTCAAGGGATAAGCAAAGTGGCGTCGCTCAGCCTACGCGACGCGGACAGCAGATATAGATATGCGAGAATAGAGAGTGGCCCGGGTAAAAGTGGCAAACTTTGCTTTTATTAAAGGAAGGGAGAACACAGTTAGCCTTGTGTTTCGTGCAATTCAGTAATGCACAATACATGGCAGCAGTTCAGCCGTGTGTGAAATAAGCCAGCTGTACAGTGTCGTTGCACCCAAGACTGTGTTCAGCAAACAACAGTACGTCCATGATGTCATCGTCTCGGTTTGGGCTTTTGAAGATATTCTGATGACATGTACTATGTTTTCGGTATGCTGTTCTCTGTCATTAGTTCGCATTTATAACACTAGCCCAAAAATAAATCATTGAGTCTTACTGAGTCGTCTCGTTCGGCGTCTGTAAAGGGAACGATGTGCTCTTCGGTGGGTGGTTCAGCGTAAATCTGTGAAGCAACATTTCGGTCGCTCCGTAGGCGTATGCCATTCGCCTACCCAGTTCTAGCGACTGTCACCACGTAGAGTTGGACCTAAAGACTGCTGAAATATTTTGAGCGTATTGTTGATTTCTCTCTTAGGAGCGTGAAAAGAGAGATATTCCACCTGATCATCCGCCCGCCGACAAGGCACCAGCCCTTTGTGGTTTAAACACCCCTGATCGGAGGCAGACTTATATATCACTGTACTATTTTTAGGCATATATAGCGTATACCCTCGTACATACACGCGCAACACGCGCGGTACGGGGCGCAATAATAACAGGCTATAATTATGTACGCTTGAACACCCTCTCACGATTCGTACTTGATTCGAGCAGGTTCGAGCACTTTGTTGGTGGTTGAAGGAGCGTGCATAATTATAGCCTGCTACATGTACGTATTTCCCTCTAGAGCATGTACCATTTGTCTATCCGCCCTGTGGCACCTAAACAGCTGTTTATTTCGAGTATGTCAGTGGCTTCAGTGCGCTTATTTGATATTAAATACTCTAACTGGCGCTCGTTTAGCATCGGTTGTGCTTAGTTTGTCTATTGTTTTGTGACACATACGGCGGTCTTATGGGAACACTGTCCGGTGCTAAAGAAACGCTAGCAGTAACAGACTCCAGTAGATATAGCGTAGAGAGCGATTTTCGCGTACATAGAAAATTTGTAGTAGTAGAAAAGCATCCATGCATAGGACCCCGGCAAACGGGTCTGCCACAGGAAACTACCAAGTGTCCACGTTTATTTTCTCGTACAAGCAATGAATTCCATCGCATGATGGCAAATCAGCTAATATAGTTGACTGTGGTAAGGCGTGTACAATCAATATTGCCTGCGCGAATTTAGCAAAAGACTGCCCATATAAATTGCGTCAGTACTAGTCGTATTGCTTCAGTCACTGAATACGATTGGCTAGAGATTACCTTCTTCAGTACTTATTCCAACAAATTAAGTTTATTCCGTACCGCGAAAGGCAATTATAGTTCATAGTAAAAGCGGACTGACGTCGTCTAGTGGAAAGAAGCAGCCAACGCTGATGTGAAGGCTGATTTTTGTGTGCTATTACACAAGGAACAATGTTTTCCTCTGGCTTGAAATTAATAAGCGTAACAATGGTAATTCATTTATCCTACCAGATCAATGGAGAAAAACATACGAAAATGAAAAGGAAACGCTTTCTATTCTTAGCGGATATAACGCTTGTGATTTACATACCTTTTAAAGCGGACTACAGTTTAGTCCGTACAACAAACGAGAAATTAACCTTATTTTGCATTCCTTTTGTGCTGACTATGTAAGCCATCGTTCCAAGTCGAAAGGATCTTTGAGACTTTATGGATAATAGACCCATGCGCAAGATTTCTTGGCCTGGCAACATTTGTTATGTTGAGGCGTTTCCTGATTGACACAGCAGCATAGAAAACTTAACGTAATCGCAGACACCGGTAATCATAAGCTGGGACATTTCTCAGATTGAGCATCAAGCAGGCGTTAACAAGTTTAGAACGTCTCAGCTGGGAACGAGAGCTTCTAATTCGCAGACCACAAATAACGACTCTCACCCTGACCAATGCTAGTTCTTCTCTTCCTGTTAAAAATAAAGGGTTTATTTAGCTCCTTAAGCTTAAGAGAGTAGCAAAAAGTATCAAAACGCCGCAGGTTGACATCCGTGTAGCTTTTAGGACTGAAGTAGTATTACCTGCCGATAGGTACACAATTTACAGGGCTGGGTAGTACCCGACGGGAGTGGCGTCCAAGATTAGGGCTCCTACCACTAGCCAGTAGAAATATACATGAGAAGACATCATTTCTGGCCGGAAAAATTGATGACCTGGTTGTGCAGTTGCACAAGGTCTATTTAACTAATACTGCGGTTATTTAGATAGAAGGAAATTCCAATAAGAGTCACAAGGTCAATCAAACGATACACGCACAGAAAATGTCAACATTGCGACCAAAGAAAAATAACCCAAATTGGTAGGTACGTCAACCTGATGGCACAGTGTATCGTGTTAGCGCTGGGGGACGTCAACATAAGCAAGGCTTCTAACTCGTGAAAAGCGACTTCTTCAACGACCTATTGTATTTCCTGACCGCTGTCGCCAATCAGCCATACTTGATTACCGTTTTACCAAGGTTGAGCCTGCGGTCTGCTTCGCATTTAATCAACAACGAGTGGTCACGTGGCCGTACACCACCGAACGCTTAATCTAAACAACACGCGATAAGTGATGCCTCTACAGGACTTTCTCCGTGTTTATTCCAACGTTGTTTTTTGGCGGGTTTTTCTCTCTTGTGTTCGCGTTTCCTTTTCCGTCGGGAGGGTCTCTATTTGACCCTTTCCCCCTGCCGAGCATTAGGGCCGAATGCCCCTCACCCATGGGGCGCATGCTCTGTGCCGTCATTGTATTGGCTGTCTGGTCGGCCCCTCCACCCGGACGGCCATCTCACTCATTGGACCAAGTGTGGTGATGGCGTTTCCATGTCATCGCGGCTGTCCGATGGCGCACAGTCTAGTTTGCGGGTGAGTGATGCTTGCGGAATATTCGCAGCGCCTCGACTTCAGCCGTGAATAGTCTATTAATAGGCAGGTAGCTTTTAGCAGACTCGTCACTATCGCCAGCTGTACGTCGGCTGTGGGACTAAGGACTCGATTGAACGTGGCTTTCAGAAGCAGAAATCTCAACTGAGAAAGAGCCAAGTATGAACAACTGAAAAAACCAACCTTTCAAAATTGTGCAACTGTGCTAGCCAATAGCGCTGCTACGCCAAGCCGCGCAGGTAACGATTTTGCGGTCCCGCTGGACACTCTATTGATAGTGACGGCACTACGATTTTCCGTAGACACACGCACACACAGAAATTCAGAACAAACTAAAGCAACCTGCTGCTTGCAGTGTCACTAGGTCCCGTTCGTGAGCCCGACGAAACCACTAGGGGATTCTGTGTTACCCAGTGACTACGCTATATAATTTGCAATTTCGCCATTACTTTACCATTTTTGACTGACAAGTGCCTACCAGGAACGCCCTTACGCGGTTAAATGACAAAAACTGCTGGAGGGATGCCAAAAGGGAGAGAAAGTAACTCTGCTTGCAAGTATCCTACGGGTCTGCGTCGTAATCGTGCGATAGCCTAACCTAGCCAACGAATATTGTGTCGTCTGTGTGTGTGTGTGTGCACGTCTCTGTGTTTGTAAGGAAGGGTAAGGGCAAACACTGCAAAAAGACGTTGCCAGGGGTAGCATTATTGGCCAGGCAGCGCAACAGGTGTTGTTTGGGGCCTAGGATAGCGTAAACATCCGTGGCAAGTGATTCGCTTGTCTAACGCTGGTTGCTGTCGTCATTGTTAACGACACAAGCGTTCTATTTTGTCAAGAAACTGAGTAGTCCGACAGCGTTGCGACAGACAGCTCGACTCGCCCATTCGTCGCCAGCCGGCTATTCCGGGTGATATCGGCTTACACGAGTTTGTCATCGAACGACCCGGAGGCTGGGTCCGCTCGGTGCAGCTGAAGTAATCCCCATTATCCTGGAACGGCGTCACGGCTACAGTCGAACACTTCTGCCTATCCAGTCTGACGCGCACGTTGGCGTGACCGTGGTGGTGGTGCCACTGAAAGCAGTCGCCGTCAGAGCGCTACAAATGTGAAGAGAGCGCGTGACCAGGCGCCAATTCCAATACCAGAGCCAACGAGGAATTACCGCTCGGCCAGGTATTTGCCGGAAGCGTCGAGTATAACGAACGTCAGTGGTCCGCCACTTGACGGCCTGTTTTGTAGTGGCTAGAAGTAAAGAGTTCGACGACAAGAGTGCTGTCAAGACGCTGCGACATCTTCGCCCTCTAGTGACACAGTCCCGTGACTAGTTTAGTAAGTAGCGGAGGGATCCTGGTCAGTCTTTGCTGATACATTCGATCGAATGTTTGTCGCATTGTAACGATACAGTGGCGTCCAATCGTTGACCTGCGAAGTACATTGCCTGGACGTTGTGCGTCCCGGCCTTCGTGTGAGAACAAAACGCGGTCACCAACACGCGTATCGTCAGCTGCTAAAGGAGCACGTTCAAGTCTAGTTTAGCACAACCATTAGCAGACCCCGTACAGGAATACGGAGTCGCAAATGTGCGATAAAATTTGTCCCATGTTTGGAAACTATCGACTGATTTAGCCCAGTAAGCGAGTGCGAGCTTTGGCTGGATTCTCTGTATTATTATACAGCTGGGGGAATAAAGTGGCACGGACTACGGGCGAAATCAGATTCGAGTGCGCCGAGGTGGAACGGTATATCGACTTACAACTCGCGTTACGGCCTGTAGTGCTCGCAAGGAGGTAGGTTCTGAACTGAGCGACAGTATTGGGGCAGGCAATTAATTTATCTGACATCCTGCACAAGTCAAATTGTGCTGACGTATACCAATGCTTTTTATGTTTGTTTCGCATGTTTGTGAGCGCAAATTCCGTGACAACAAGGAGAATAAACAGGCGATTCCAGTTCTACTCACAGTACCGTAACAACTCTCAAGGTCAAAATGAATCTTGGTTGAGCTAGGGGCAAAGCTGTTGCGTCATAACGATGATGCGATTAACTAAGCGCCATAATTATCAATATCTGAGGCAGTTCAAAGTAGTACGCGGATCTAGGTTTATCGATAAGCGGGTCAATGTAAATTGAGGACAATATTTCAAGGACTTAAGCGAAAAAGCCTGTTCTATTAGTGATTGATTGTACTTGTTTAGATAGCAAGACAGACTCCCTTTGGCTATAACGAGAACATTTGGAACTACCGGTGAAATAGACGCTCGAAATCTTGTCGAAATTAATTTTCCATTTGCAAAGTCAATGAATTACGTAGATAGCCGAGCAGCAGGCTTCAATACTTAGTCTGTTATTGTTGCCGGGTAACGATGCAGCGGATGTCACGTGAGTCATGGTTTGCATAAGGAAATCGATTTGTATGCCGATTCTGGAAAACTTTTACACTTCGAGCGCACGGCCATCAGAGGCGGCAAGGCCATCTTTTCAATCTGTCTTGCTCATACGACAAAGTGCTGCTGTCCACACGAGTAGACAATCGGCTAGAAAACAGCCACTGATGCTCGCTATTGTTACTGCACATTCACGAATAAAGCTGTAAACGTGTGTTACGCACCATCCGTCATGGACAGCGAGTACACAACACAGATTGAAATCGAATCTCAAAAAAAAGGGAAATGCGGAGTTGTTTTTCAAAAAGGTATCTTCAGATAAAGATGAAATTTTCCCGCCAATTGATATTCTCAGGAAACATATATTTCAAATGCGCTTCCCGTAAAGATAAGCAGTGCTATATGTACAAACCATTTGCATTAGCATTCTCTCCAACATCGGCACTACAACGTGAACCTATGAGATATATTATTAAGCGTTTTTTTTCAATAAATATTCTACGTAAAGATCTCTATTACGGTCAAATGTCCAATCTACTGAATTACGGATAGACATTCATTGAGACTCCGGAGGCGGGGCAAGCACTAACTTCAGACGGTTTCGTCCGAGGGCGGTAAATTTATGGACGCGCTTTTTGGTCGGGGGTCGTCCGCGTTGGTGACCTGCTCGTAGTCGTTACATTGGTTTCTGCAATGATAGTTTTTAAAGCTGCTTTGTTCCTCGAAACTAAGCTGCGTCCCCAAGGAATGCGGGTTTGAGTGTACTGTCTCGGTAGCACGAGACCGATTCTAGATTTTCATCGCGGAATCATATAAAAGTTGTCGTACACACCCACAACTAGAATCAGGGAGTTGTTCCCGCATCTATCTTACAACGTTATCTGCTTGTGTAATGTCATATATGCGTAGGTGGCCTTTTAGTGCGTAGTAGACTGCTAACGCTGCTTGAGCACTTAGTTTCGTAGAATAAACTTTGCATCATATCTCCTAGAGTGAATTTAGGTTTGCTTTAGAGCCTAGTTCAGCTATACGCTGACTATCCAAACACGGAGCAGAAATTTGCGGAAAAACATTTCGCCGGCCTCTTTGCTTTCCTATATTATCTGTTACCCATGCGTAGATGTACCAGCGTCCTTCCAATGCACAGTAGATAAAACCGTTTATAGGGGCCCATTAGCCTATGCTATGGCGACGATGGTAGCACGACAAGAATATGTATGCAAATCACGTTCGTGGAACACGATAGCAAGCCGTATTTTTTGCTTAATTTCATTTATTAGAGAATATAGTGTCTATTGCTTCGTAAGTGCAGAGGTGGCTTTTTTTTGTAGGGCGTGAACCCTCGTGACCTACTTGTGCTGCTGGCAATACGGAATTTCCACAAAGAGATGTAACCGGCACCTCAGCTGTGTACACGACCAAGTCTGCTACGTTTACGAGTATTATGAGCCGTTATTATTTTGAGTCCTGGTAATTCCTTAAACTACGACTTTACAACCATAGGATATTTCGGTGACTTTCGTGAACATCAAGACACCCATCTGTTTGTATTTCCAAGAAAGGACGTCCACGTACAAAACAAAGAAACCATGCTGGGTTCCAAAGTGTGTATGTGTAACCAATATTTGTTTTTGACTTGTAGCTAGTCGCGATCTAGATAGTCGAAAGGATTATTTCACGCATTGTTTCAGCTAAGTTGACCCTGTATTAGTGCTGCGGGTCATAAAGGCATTATCTATGTCTCTACGTGTTGTTAATCAACCGCAGATTTTAGTCCTATCCGCCTATAAAAGCGGCAGATCTCGACATGCATCTTCTTTCTATCAATGCATGTGTATCAAAATAACATATTTTAACTGTTCGTGCGACAATATTGTACCTGATCGAGTACACCCGTAATGCATGTTACCCGAGCTTTACGGAAGGAACTATTAGGGCATCAATAGCAAAGGAGCTCTTCACGTGTATGTATTTGTGTGTAAACGAATCAACATATAAATCTACCAGATTACAGAGAAGCTTGTGCGCTTTCTAAAAAAAGGCAATGCTTGGTTTCGAAATTAGTGCTTTTGAACGGGTGGCAAATCGTGACCAACCTCGGATTCGAAACGAGGCCGGTGGTAAGAGGACAGTTAAGAGGGTAAGAGAGAGTACTAAGCAGAACAAGCACAGAAGAAGGGCGTTCGTGAACGCAAATTCCCAGCGCAAACAGGCCGACCCACCCTGAAATTTCGCAGACTATATTCAACTGAATTGCCATAATCTCGTAGCTCCCGGTAATAGCCGAAACTAATCTGCGCATCTGGATGCACTCTAGCACGCTAATAAGTTGGCCCATCTTATCCCACGAGAACGACGGCAATCATCTTCTCGGCCTTGCGGTTTTAGGGTACCCTTCATCAGAAATCCGAAAAACACTATTACAGATGAGTATGTATGGTGAAAAACCATGTCCACTATCATCTATAATTATGTCGAAGACAGTCGTAATTCATTCAAATATTTGCGGTATAAGATCATAAAATAAATTCCAGATGATCGCTTTACTGTGCATTTCACGCTTCGACGCCCATCGTGTCGAATGAAGCGTCGCAAACGACAAAAAATGCAATGCATTGAAGCGTCAGTAATTCTGAAAATCTGACTAGCGCAGGAACAGTAGAGGAGGCGGTCTGGCAATACTATTTAAGCACTCAGGAAAGCTCAGTGCACGATCCTTTACAATGCATTCGATCGCTAACCCACTACCTTTTTTCCAACAATCGCCTACAGACGGCCCGCCTATTTACCGAACTGTCAACGCGCGTCAGATGCGTAGCGTCACTGATCACCTCGCTAAGACCACCAAGTCGAGTAACGAATGCAACCTATAAGTCTTCAGCCCACTAGCGGCCTAGTTGCCAGCCTCAGTCGGGAGTAATACCAAATCAGTTCTTAGCCATGGCCCGAATGCCAAGGTTGAAGGTGTTAGTAGGTAGAAGTCCTACACTATCGTGGCAAATACTGTTAGTCGTCATGTCTGATGTTTGTGATGGATTTTGCTCTAAATCTATTATAACAAAAAAGGTGATCATCTTACCGTGTCGAATGGTGGATGTAGGCTATTGACATTTAAGAAGCCCTAGTATGATGAACGTACATAGACGAAGTGCTCGAATGCAAGTAAAAGACAGAATGTAACAACCACCAATTCGCCACGAAGTCCTTTAAGGTTCCCACTTCGGATTATTCCTGCTTTTCATGTTGGCGCTGATCCTATGATGTAAAGCTGAAACGCAAACTTTGTATGAGGGTAAAAATACATTAAACGGTATTGTCGTATTGTTCGACAACCAGTCTACCAAGGACACCATGAAGTTAAGCTATGAACCCTTTCGTTGTATTATAGTGATGTCGCCTTCTCGTCCTAATCAGGGCTGGAAATTAGCTAAATTGAATTTCTATTTTACTACTTATTTGAAAAGAATCTTACGCTGAGTGGTGCATCCCCGAGTTAGGGTTGCTACGAAGGTCATTGTACGGTTAGCGCTTGGCATCGTGATGGGCTAAAGTGACATACTGGCTCCACGTTCGAAGCTCATTGCAGGCACAAACTGCTTGTGCGCGTAATTTCGAGCTATCTAGAATAATGCGGAGAAGAGTTCCAACCTCTGAAGTGCCTCCCTAGTTGAGGTTTAACAACCCTCCACCCAGAATGCGCATACCGCAAGACGATCTATTGTCAGTAATGTACTATACTCTAGATTCGTAAAGTACGAACGACACGATTTGACCGATCCGAATGACGCTGATAACACCTGCCTGTCGGTTAAGCTACATGTCACCGTTCTTCTACTTTCCTTTGTTCTTTAAATTAACCCAACTTGATGTAGAAATTGCAAACGCTCATGCACAACCGTTGCCTCAACATTACTTCCGACGTTATTGATACGAGGACGCAAGGCTCCTCAAACTAACCTAATCTCGTCTATGGCCTCATCGCATTGTAGGACCAACACAAAACCTGGTCGTGACCGCGAAGGGGCTGTTGCATCGTCGGAACATACACCTCGTAGATGAAATGGCCTTCAAATGAGGTCGTACACGACTGCGGTCATGTATGCACGACAGATAGCATGCGGAGTGGTCAGGGAGAAAGCGAGGCGGCGCGAACGGGTAAATGGCGGTTTTGACTAAAAAACCCCCGTCCGACTACGTTATCCCTTGAAAGTGGATGAAACAATGCGACACTTTTTATTGCGTCGAGTTAATTTCATAAATAAGAGAAAGAAGAAAGAGCTCCGACCGGGTATGTTTCGAGCTGTGTTCGTAGCCGTTACTGAAATGTTTTTTAATGACCGCCTCTCGCCGCACGAATGCACGGCCTCCTCAGCTCAGTCGTCGGACGGCAGATGTGCCAGACTAGCGATTCCGTGTAGGCATCACACTGTGCACGTCACAGCGGTTCGTTACTCGAGGGAGCTCATCACAAGGGCTTAATGAGCCGTGCTACGTTTTTAACACTGGCGGGGCAACTTTTAATTGCATTTAGTTATTTATTCCGTGAATACGGCAGTGCAACGATGGGCGTGTCGCGATATTCCACCACGTGTGCAAACTAAGAGGCTGTTGACGATAGCCTCCGGCGAGATGTCGAATGCCAATGCTAGTGTCATATTCATATGCACCTCGCCTACCCTAACCTCACCTTGAATCGTATCAATTTGACGCAATGGATCAGCGCGACGTCAGAAAAGACATGGAAATGCTAGCGATAAGATGGCTGCTCAATTAGTGAGGATCAGGTTGGTGTATTGGAAAAGACTTTAATGCCTTGTATTTATTTGTAAGTCTAGGTACTGGAGTGTTGCTTGGCTTTATATTTGTCGACTATTGACACCGTATACTTGTTGTCAAATACTCATTGTTGTCAGACTATAGGGCTTACGCAGTTTGCGCCTAGTATTAAATTTGCGCGCGATAGGCCGCACCAAGAATGTATACCAAAACTAGTTTAACTCACAGAAGGAAACAGTATTGCCACAGTAAACAGTAGGGACAAACGGCGAAGAGGCACAAACGTTTACTCTATTTTCTAAAAGGTTATTTACAATGTGACATAATTAACAGTTTGTGTTTATAGTTTCTCACATACGAAATCTCCCACTCACCCGCATTTAGTCATGATATCGGTCGCTCCGAATGAAAGTATAATTTAGAGAATAATAATAATTTAAAGAATTTTTTAAAGAGCTTATGATTTAAGGAATAAAAAAATCATTTATTGCCAACATTGTTATATGGTAAGAATTCGATCGTCGCCGTCTATTTCATTGTCCCTAGGCGGCTAAGTACTGCATGCGTCATCACAATCAATATCATTATTTCTTAGGATTATTAGTTAAGGATGATGAATTTAGTTGATTCGTCTCGCATCTGAATGAACTTCAACATCGTCGTAGAGACGTGCCTGCATGTATGCTTGAATGTAGTATTCATATATCACTCGGAGTAAGGTCAACGCGCTTCGAGCCACCTATTAGCAGGTATTATTATTGCTGTATTTCGTTCACATCAGATATCGCTATATTATGTGGAGTCAATTCTCTACCAAATCTGCTAGAGGTTCTTTGTAATCTTACGTCGTGAGAATGTAGTAATTTTACATTACGCATGTATCTCGCCTCGAAAATATGATTGAAACGAAAGAAATGAGCTTAATTATATTTGTAAGAATCAACAGAAACGCATGCGCGTTAGACTTTGCCAGGGATGCGCCGCTAATTGAAAAAGGACTGCCACCTATATCAATTACCACCCAACCATCAGCCAACATTTAACGTCCACGGTAGCAGTTTTTGCATTATTTCGTAAGACCGACTGCATATAAATGTAAATGTGCACCGGCGGGAATCGAACCCATGCACTTACGTGTCTCCTTCAGTCGCACGGCGCATACGAATTCACCAAGCCACCGAGCTCGGGTAGTCTATGCGAACTAGTCTGAACTACAGTAGGCGGACTACTGTCGAGGCTTTTCACAATTCCGCTGTTTGGATTAAAAAAATTTAGCTTGTATTAACCACTTGTCGTAACCGTGTTCACCCGTGCTCCACCAATTACAAGGCATGACAGCTTCCGTATGTGAGGAACTATAAATACAGACGGTTAATAAAAATTATGTATATCATAAACAATATTTCCAGAAAAAAAGAACGTTTTAAATGTGGGTGTCAGTTGACCGTCTAGTTCATGTCGCTTGTATCATGGCTGTCTGGTAGTTATGGCAAATTATGGCTTATTGACGGACTAAGATTGCCGAAGTCGCCGGACTAGTACGGACATGAATCTCCACATCAACTGTGCATGGCTTCTGAGTGACGCTGCGACATATAAACCGCCTAACGGTCACGCCCAAAATATGGCGCGGTAGAGCGGTAGCTTGCGTGAACCCTGTGAGACTCCCGAAAACAAGTAGCTAAATCATTATTAAATGCGTTGCTAACTCTGGTCTAGTCTGTCCACTTAATCGGTTCTAATTCAATGGACCACACTTCGTCTGCTAGGTTTCTGTAACAAAATCCGTCATTTTATTGAATGTTTCAGAAAGATTTAAACCAATCGAGTCGACGCTTATTTAAAAAACTGGTCATTGCTTTGCAAATCGTTGGTCGCGCCTTTATGGAAATCACGTTAGTTCTTGCCATTAGTAGGATTTGAAAAAGGTCGTCTATAAACGACTTCTCCAAAACTATTAAGCTCTTCTGGCAAGGACCACTGGCGGATGACGAGATTAATTCGCGCGTTATTAATGGATTAGTGACAGCAACCATTTCATCTAATAAATCAAATGTAATAAAAAAATAATCATATAGAAGATGGTAAATATTATAATTATTTTTTTGTTAGTATTATTATGGCAAGAATAATTTCTCCAGATTATATAGACCGCTGTTCCTTGATGACGTAGTGGGGGGATGTGTGAATTAGTATTGCTTTCCCACGTCGTAGGGAATGGTAATGACCATTATTCTGTTAACAATAAAAAAGTTGTTAAAGTTCTTTATTACAATCTGATAGGAAATATGTAGGAATTAGCACATTTTAAGAATGATTTGCGATTAAAGTTCATAACTCCGCCCGTCGTTTAGAATTTATGTTATGACGGGAGCGCTTTCCAGACGCCAAATAGGGTTTAGTCGGTCGGGCGTTTTGCATCTTTCTAAGGGAGTTGCGATGCGCAGGGTAACGTTAATAGTACCGAACCACGGCTGGCTTGCTTGTTCATTTTACGACCAAGTAAACGTAACCAATTTCTTGTCTGGTATTACTTCAGACACACCATACGATTACTGCGAGTGCAAGGACAATTGAAGGTGCTTAGTGTTGATGTGCATGTGGGCTCCCTTTACAGAGTGCAAAGTGCCTTAGTTGGAGACAAGCACGCGAACAAAGCGAATTTAACTAGCACATACGGCACGCAGTTGCTTATATGAACTTCAAGAATAACAATCCACCGTTTGTTGGGAGTAATTTACGATCGTAAATTACTCCCAAGACAAACTCTATCGTAACTCAGCGATTGTGCGGTATTACGAAAGACACGTGCTGGCGCAACGTTCTGCGCGAAGTGGTTGGCAGGCAATGCCGAAGGCCTGCCGAGGCGCTTAATGTCGTTGGTACTCGGGCTCTGAAAAGCGAATAATGATCGATTTACAGAAAGATTATCCATGATGTACAAGCTCATTCTAATCATTCTGGTACTGCTTAATCCCAGACGAGCAATGGCCAACGTGGGATTGTATTGCCGAGCACTCAAACGAAGTGTTCATATTTTGTCCCTAAAGCCACAGCAGAACGACTGCGCTTACTGCAACATACGGTGCAGGTCGTACGCGTGGCTTCACGCCCCTGCATCTGTAAACTGCATCTGGAAACTGGATTCTATTGCGATGCGGTAGTGACGAGCAGGTTCTTGCGGACATTCTGTCATAAGCCGTTGTTGCTATTACAGCCTGTTTGTATTTAGTGCACACAGGTACGCGATAGTTTTCGGTCGCTAGTTGACAGTCAAAATGCCGGTTGTATCTGTTTGCTCCTAACGCCTACATCTACCGTTCTCTCTCAGCACATACGGTGTGCACTAATAAGCTGAAATTTGCTAAAATAGAGCTTGTTCGACACAGCAATACCTATTTTTTTTTAGCAAAGTACCATTAGTGTTGCTTTCAAAATGGCGATCGTACATCAATAGCTCACTTCAGCGGGTAGAATTGGACGCAAAAAAAGAGCATCTCGTGGCATCATGGGGCATTTACCTGCCACGCAGTAATATCTATTGAATGAAGAATATGTCACCTATAAGCCAATTGTGGTAGGAAGAACGCGTCGACTATAGAAATATCCAGGTATAACCGTCGAAATACCTAAGGAATGTTTTAGGAAGGTTTAGGGCGGGTGCACAGCAAATAAATAGAGGCGTATCTGTGTGTGAGTATGAAAACAATCGCCTTTTATTTGTATATTTAAAAATTGATACCTTCCCAGGACTTAATGTCGTGTGCAGTTTCAATTTTGAAAATAGTTTTATTATTATTATAGGGTATGATGGAAGATTACGGCAGTCGTTTTGAAGATTAGGAATGGGATTCGAACTGTGGTAGAAAGATATGATAGATAAAGCCTCCAGCGCCGCAAGTTGGACATTGCACAATTCGGCCAACTGAGAGGGTCCTGTTCTAAACCGAAAAATTTATAGAACCTGATACGTGCACTAGGCCAAAAACGTCTTCCAGTAAAGCACGGTCACGCAAGTGACTAGATAAAGCTACAAAAGCATCGTATTTTTTCCGCAAACAAATACAATGTGATGTCCAGCTCAGAGGTTCTCCAAAAATAAGATTCATGTATGTTACCTTTTAGTTAGGTTGCTTAGACCGAGTTAACTATATTGAGCGTTTCTAAAAAGGACAGCTGCAATCCTATTCACCTTAGTTATATCAACCTCTAGCAGTCTACCGAAACCTAGAATGAAAATGTTCTTAACGAGAAAAGCTTAATTGTTGTGCAAATAGCGGCGAATGAAGCTTAATGCGAGGCAATTTGAGTAATATTGTGGTAGATTCTACAACCGCGAGAGCACTTTACGTACGAACACGCTCCACCGAACAAGTAACTACCGAGCGGATCGTATTCTATACAATAGTGGTAACTGACGGTTGTACGTAAGTTGGAGAATGGTTACTGTAGCGATAACTGGTCTAGGAAAAGTCCAATAATATTTTGTGGTCCAAAAAAGCATGTGAAAATAAAGGGTTTTATTCGACGACGAGCCAGACTTAGTTAGGCACATGCATCCGTATTAGTATTAGATGTACAAACGAATTAAGTTGCTCATAAAGCTGTTTCATGTTAGAAATACCGTCAGGAGCTTTCTTCGGCTGAACGCATACTTGAGCAATGATTGATGTCATTATATCGTTCTGTGTTTACTGATTTCGCCGAGCAATTTACGATAAGCTTCAATACGTTCGTAGGGCAGCCGATGCGAAAAGTGTGTGGAAGTATTTTCTCTCATAAGGAGAAATTGACTGCGCGTTGCAAACGCCAAAGATATCGTCCTGGACGAGATTTTTTCATGCTTTGAAGGTACAATGGTAAAGTAACTTCTTTGCGATGCGCTCTCCTCTAGTTACTATTTGATTACCCCCAATGATTGCTATTAATTAATGGTCTATAGGCTTGCTTGTTGCATGAGGTGAAAATCAGAGTTAAAAAATGGCTGTTCATCTTCGGATTTCATGAACGACCCGTGGGATTTCTGTCTATGCGATTACATGACGCGTAATGGAATCCTGCCAAAAATAACATTAAAAACGAGCGATGACTTTGGACGGCGAATACCTCCGGCAGGACTTGCGTGCATAAACTGTCGACGTTTGTGAGATCATGTTATCCGAGGTCACCCCTAGGGAAAAACAACGCGGTAAATATAGGCCTCGCAAGCCATTGGCATGCTCGCCTCATAGATATTTTTTCGTAGCGCGAGTCACATAACCACATACAATGTTTACTAGTTTAGCTCCAGATATACTAATGGGCTGAATCTATATGACGGATGTCGCAGAGGACAGAACTCATTGCAATAGCCGCTGTTGTGGTGATTATACACCGGTGGATATATATGACCACCTGAGGCGTAGAAAAATACCTACTCCGATCGCGGTCAAAGCGTGACTCCAGATAGGATAACTCACAAGGCAAGCTTTAGTGTTAAGACATGTACTTTGGGATGTATGTTTATATACGATCAAATTTCTTTGTAAAAATCGAAGAGAATCCTTATTTTTATGATAAGAAAGGCCACCTGAGCGGGCTTAAAGACGAGCTACTCCGCTGCGAACCCAAGGAGTATGCCCAGTTTGCCTTATACCAGCTAAACAGTTGAAATCTCACACATAGAGAATCATTAGCTGTTCGATTGTACATTTTCAATTGTTGAGCCTGAAGCACAAATTTTGTCGGGATCTTACGGTGGTGATTTGCCCAGCCAAGAAATACTGATTCATTCTCATACCTATTACTTTGTCCAAATGGACACAGCTGCGGCAAAAATAACGCACGCTTAGCAAACGCCGGCGGTAACAACAACGGTAAGTTAATAAATTCACGGTGCGTGTATTCCTAGCGGAACGTGGCATGCATTTTGCGACCAGCTTGTTTGCACGATACGATCCTGATTCATTGTCTTCATCAAAATACATGGAAAGTTACGTTGAGGCTCAATAAAGGAAAAGGGAAAAGAGGGGTGTGTCGAATATTTAGTTCAGTTTGCGTTTTTGGGTAATGTTCCTAGCGCAGCTGTTGAATTTGGGCAGTGGTCTTTAACCCTCCTCGGCCTTCAACAGCTGCTATTTGGATGCATGCACAAACTGACGGCCGTTTAATGAGAGCAACAATAGTGGCTCTGTTTTTTCCGTCATCCTTGTGGTGTGATATCATCTCCAACTAATGTCATGGTCCTAGCTTTTTCTACGCGATGCATCCCTACCCTTCGTCGTTGTCTCATCCGCCATTCCTCTCACCCTAATGAGAAAACTTTCCGAGCCATTATCTTGCTTCTAGGAGATCCGGCAACCACTTACCCAGCAGACTGCTAGAGGATCAGAGGAGAATGCGAGCTCAACCGTACATTGTGACGCTTTTGCTGCGCTCAATGTACAGTTACAATCTATCCGTCTCTAAACCTCTCCTTCGCACGCGACCCAATCCATAACCCACCATGGATGTATAACAAGGGCGCTACGACGTGCTTAAATGCGCAAGAGAAATAAATTCGTGTGGCTGAGGAGATACTCCTTACCGCACGTCTCATTATTGCGAATAAATATCCGGTCTGCGCGCCAGTTCAGGCGACTGGTGATACGAGACGATGCCGCTGGTGTTCGGGCGTCGGAGATAGACGTACATAACGACGGCAATAGGGGGCGCGTATGTGAAACGATGATTTTGCACGGAAGGGAAAGGATGAAGTGGCCCTAGACGGAATACCGCGTCGGTCTGCAGGCGTAGATGTCTCATGGGACCCACGAGGACGTTGCCTTGGCTCTCGACGCGGCGTTCATCTTGCGTCGCAGCCGATAGTGTTAGCGCAGGCAGACGCCAGATGATATTTTGGTCATCAACATGTTTCTACTACGCTAGCCGTCGCTGGACAGCTGCCAAGTGGATCTCGCCACGCCCCTTTGCGTCGTCACTTTCCGGCGAGGCGTCGGAGGTAGGTTATCAAAGAGTCTACGGGTCCATAGTGTACGTCGGCGGACGGGGTTTGAGAAAAGTGCCCGAGGGCTCGATGTTGGAAAGAACAGCCGGCACATAGCCGGCCTGCAGGTGTGGTTTGCTGTTTTCCAAGAAGAGCTGTGGCGGCATTTGCCACACACCCGTCGAAAGGTTGAAGAGTTCCGCGTGAGATCACTGGATAATACCCTAGGCCAGAGAACATTCTCAATGCCTCATGCGCAGTATAAATAGCTACAATATATGCCCTGCCGGCAACTTACCCCAAGATAGAATGACACGTTTCTCACTGGAAAAAAATTGTATCTTGGGAATAGTGCTGGCCATCAGCAAAGGCTCTATTGACTGCATTCGGACTGCAGTCGGCCAGTACGAAGCCGGCGACCAACTGGAGCGTAAACGAGCAATTGCGTATGCTGAGATTGCACTCTCACCGGCATACGAGAAATCCTTGAGGTATTGCCGAGTGCACAGTGTTATGATTGGTCAAAATGCTGTTCGAAAATACGCCTCCGCGACTCAAGAAGACAAGTCTGTGGTGTTTTAGTTTCGAAAGAGCTTATAATACACAGAAATATAATGACAATGATAGTCTATAGCAGTAATAGTAATGCATTTCATGTCAATTGCGTTGCAATTTAGCGTGCTCTACGTATATATTGTACAGCAGGTTATTCGAAGAGTAACAACACTACAGGCGTTTGATGAATGACATTTTACTGGGATAATCATTCTCAGAAAATTTCCAGCTGTAGAGATGTACGTTGGGCTCAATGCGTGTAAAAACTGTTCTAAACGTTTTCATGGTCCCGCATTTTGCCGAATATCGAAAATCATGGTATGTTTGTACCGAGTTTCGCTAGTGTTTGGTTTGTATCATATTTACGAGCGAAAGCAAGCAGTAGCAACGTCCCATAGACGTTTATTCTCAGAGTTCATTGGCAGTTCATTGGAAACCTTCTCCTTTTTATCATATTATGTCGTTTTCTGTGTGGCCAACAATAAAAACCTAAGTGCTAGACGATTCAGAAGTGTATAAAATTGACATGTGAAATTATTTTCATAACTCCTTTTTAACTGTGACGCCCTGCTTTCCTGCGAATAAGCCCCTACATGGAGGGCATACTATAGCAAAATAGTTTCTCATAGTTGTTTTTTTCTAAGTGCCGCACCACTGCGTACCATCTTGCGCACATGATGGCCGCTATAAGTACCTCTTCGTCGAGGCGATATAAGTGTGCAAGTTGAGAGACATAATTGCGCAAGCATACTCAAGCCGTTTCGCCATTGTTTCGCTGATGTCTGGAGAACGGCATATTATATCCAATGAACCGGGGAAAAGTAAGCAATAAGGCAATATATGTAATGCTGCAAATTCGTATCCCACCATTTGACGCGAATAGAGCCGAGGCTGTCATAAGTCGAGAATATTACCCCAATGGCGGCTCTATTTCCACCAACGCCTGAACCTTAAGGAGAAATTTTTTGCGGCGGTTCATCACCGTTGAACGCGCATGTTTAGTAAGGCAAGTTAAATGCGCTCTAACGTCAAACGCATAATAGCCATTATTACATTAATAGTAGAAAAGAAAAACATAATTCTGGATTAGCATCGCAGTGCCCGTAGCCCAACTTTCTTATGTTCTGACGCCAGACTTCATCTTACACGAACTCAGACAGAGAACGCGTGAAACTGCACGTACGTACATTATGGTACGATTTGATAGCAAAAAATTCTGAGTGATAATGGGGCTCTGATTTTGCCTATTTATTTACGCTCCTTCATAAAAGTACATTAATAACAGTCATTTGTCAGACTCGATGCATTCCTTAACAGTCGTACGGATGTTTTTACAGTGGTCAATGTATAAGTTCACATTTAAATGGATGAAAAACTGCTTCTGCTCATACGACAGCAGTTATATCTAGCGTGAGGGAAAAATTTGTAAACGTCTGTTTGAAATACGATTTTTACAGAATAAACATAATATATCTGTTATGGAATCTTTGCTGAATTTCAGACAGATTGTTACGGGACTGCGTGTGATCGCCATTAACTGTATGGGAATCAGCGTGTATTTAAATTCACACGAATGGATGCCGGCCTGGAGTTAGTCAAGCCTACCTATTCATGTTTGAGGCTCGTCTGTTTCTTGTATTAAACATAATTCCGACAACACCTACGCGGCACTCTCGGATATCGATATTGGGTACGGACGGATACAAAATGATAATATTATACACGGCAATGGAAGTGTATAAATGAGCCATTTTGTATGCAATTTACTCAAAAAGGCACTTAAGCTTTGTTCCTATAATAATGTCCAATGTCGTCACCGTATTGTTACGATGCAAAAAGGGTCTTCTGTTTTGCGGCATGAATTCGTCGCCTGGGCTGCACGCGAGAGTGCGGGTACTAACAGAATCTGTCTAGCCTCCTGCTTTAGATGTGTTTCGTATCAAGGTCGCCACCCGTTCAGAACATCATAAATAAATGCGCGTGCGAAGAAACCCAAATTCGTCCTCTGAAAAACCATTGCTTGCGAGAACCATACTAAAGGACTAAGGGACGAGGTGTTAAAATTAATTCACTACTTAGGTAGAATCTGAAGCTTCTCCACAAAATGTCATCACTATGGATTTAAGAATTTTTACAACGGGCAGGTGTGTTTTTACGCCGGAATAGAATCGACGACAGTTATTCCAACTAGAATTAAGATTTATATATCTTTTCGGATGGTGGAGAACATAATATAGAGTGTATAGTATTAGAAAAAAATATGCATCCTATAATTTACTGTGAAGGACAAACTGGTACAAGTTATTGGTCCAGCTTCGTGGATCTAATGGCGATGCTCATTTATCGATCCAGAAACTTTCTCACCAGGCTTCTATGTAATGATTGGGTAAGGGTGTTCTCTATACACTATCACCGTATTATGCATAAGATATTCAATAACATAATTGCTATTCTTCGAAATGCCTGCCTAGACTTTATCGCGTTGCATACACAGAACACTATCTCTTATAATAACCGGTATGACTTGTCAACACTTGCGAACTTCTGTAAGTAGAAAAGGCCATCTTCCAATTATTGCCAGCGAAGCGAACACAAACATAACACGATGGCAGCTAGAATTATTTGCCCAATTGTGCTCATCCTTCGATCGATAAGGAGGCGACAAGGCGGGCGCTGTTAGTCAAGGACGGAGCAGGAGTAGCGTTACGAAATATAAACGACCCATACAACAACAAACCGCACAACGTCTGCATCAGTGGCCCTAATTGGACCAGGGGCAGGCATTAAATGGGATTAGCACTGTTGATTCAAGCAGTCCAGTAAAAGTGCATGATTCAGGCTGGCTTTAGGCTAAGCATGGGGCGCATGTCACAGAGCTCCTGGCATGAATGCAAGGGGCCTTTCCGTGTACTTGATTTCGAGCGCGTCACGTGGCGTTCTCCTATGCTTCATGAGCGAGCTGTATGGTTCAAATGAGGTTGCTGCTAGGCAGATGCTGTGCACAAACCGGCCCATGACTACTGCAAAGAAATCGACAATCAGTTTTAAATCAGGCAACTAGATTAGAAAAATCAATGGAATGGGAAAATAATTGCAAATAGGAAAATAAAAATGGGTACACGTTCTGGCTGCCATTTATTTTTATTTGTATGGTTGCATGTCGCAGCTTCATATGCGCGAATCTACATGTCATGAGCCTTGGGAAGAAGCTTGAGAAAAAGTGTTCACTATACAGCTACGTTTAATACATGGATGAGCACATATTGTGTTTGCCGTTATAATTGATGCTATGTGTGTGTTGTTTTTTCTGCTGCCCCATCATTGCTCTGTTTCAGTAGCTATTATTCACTTCGTTTCTCTTCTGTTTCTGATCTGTTCATCCCCTTAGCCGTTCTTCTAAATCGGTGTTGTGGTCATTTCAGGAGTCACGTGGTGTGAGGATTGCGTGAGCGCAGAGCACGGCTGCCACCGAAGGCGGCGCCGTAGCTCCTGCTGCCTGAGGTTGTCCGCCTAAGAGACACACCTCTGAACGACGACCAACACAAACACTATAAAGGCGCAAAAACGCGTGGTCGTGCTACCTAGCTTGGCCCTCACCTCCTGAGCACTCTGCCCAACTTCTCCTGCAAAACATACCCATCAGTTCATTCCCACACGTCTGCACAAGACCATACATGGACCGAACCCCACCGATTTCCGCAGGTCCTCGATTCCGTTAGCAAGCTGTACATACTCGCAAGGAACATTGCACCATCGTGGAGGCGATCTTTTGGGAGCACATAGGTGCTGTAACGGTAGATCCGCCAATCCGATGCCATAAGGGCACAAACATGAGAAGAGGCGTGTATTGCAACGCGCGTACAAAATACTGCAGAGAAATCTCGTGAGCAAAAAGCGAGCGTAGCGCGGCGTCTAGACAGCAACAAGTGGATAAACAATAAGAACAAGTTAAACAACCTTAAGCAGCTTGAAAACGGACTTCTAGTGAGACACATAGTGAGAGTTGTTACCTGATTTTCGCAAAGGCAGAGAAAGACTATCTTAAAGGAGAGACGAATAGCATAGACAGAAGAATAGAAAGGAAGACTAGGGAACATCGGCCGGTCAACAAACACGAGATAGGCCACCATGCACGTATAAGACGCGGGTCCGAACTAACTTCAAAGGTCCAACAGCAGCGTCAGCAGCGTTACTAGCTCTGCTGGGTATATACGCGCATACGTATTTCTGAATAGTATATATATATATATATATATATA
>MNPL01002430.1:0-20973 GCA_002081605.1 Tropilaelaps mercedesae
ATATATATATATATATTAAACTGAGATCATATTCGCTGTCTCTGACTACAGCCTAATCTCTTCCGGTTTTTAAGCAACTAGCATGTTTAAAAAAGAGGAGATGCTTAGAATCTTCAACAAAATTCTACAGAATGGTGCAATTAAGAGTAAGCTGCTGAAATCTAGAAATATAAAAAAATAGCTTGTTTTCGTACGAGAAAACGTGTCCAGTTTAGAACGACTTGCGTGGGCGTTAAGAGTCTGCATAAAGTTTTTCACTTAGTATCTGTCTAGGCAGTGAAGACCGAGGCACTCGCTTAGTTCGTACCTCGTAGACGGACGTTTCACTCGATATTCTTCTATCCTCATTTTTAGTACAGTTCACTATACTCCAGAAGACTTGTCGTACGATATTAGATTTGCATGAACGATCAGAAAACAAACAGCTCATGGTTCGGTTGAGAGCATGCTAAAGAAGCTTGTGAAAGCTAAGCATCTCGAGGTTCTTTTCTATTTTTGGCAACATTAACATACGTCTCGTAGTACTTGAGTAGCTCGATAAAGTTGTGTTTTAAATAAATTCCGCCATGCCTGCTTCATGTCACCGAAAAAGTACAATATGACAAAGACAACACATTTCCACTGGCTGAGAGTGGGAGTTCATGGTTTGTAGGACATGTTATACATGGTCGTTATTGCCTCGAGTCAAAATGGTTTCGTAATCCCACGGGCGTATCTAATAATTTTTTGGTGGTCCAGTAATAGCAGACGAGATAATCATAAAAGGCCGGATCGCTCCCCAAAAGTATTTGCCAAATGTGCCCACAAACTGCATGGCGCAATATCAAAATGGCAAAGGAACATATGTCAATTTGCTCAGTGCTTCTCTATGCGTGACTATTGGTGGGCAATTGGAGTTTCCATTGTACAGACCCAATTTCTCTACTTCGGACTCATTAAATCAATCATAAAATGTATACACACATATATATCACTCAAACACATAGGATACATGCGCCTAAAAGCTTGTTATATGTCTGTGTACATATATATATAGCGCTTAGAAATACATATGACTAGTTGAAGCTATAGATATAAAGCAAGTGCCCATTTAAATGGTGGCAACACGGGAAAACAGCCCAAGTGACTTGAAGCGACTTGCCGTCGTTGTTTTTGCTAGATCACCTCACACTCAAGAAATCTCTGACAAACAGCTGAGCAAATAGATGACATTCACGCATTCACGAAATAATGATACGTTCAGCGAACGCACAGAAATTGGCACTATAGCGCCAAGGATCGAGGCGCAGTGGTTCACGATGATCATCATGCTGACGATGATGTCTGGTGATCATCCGACTGCCAACGAACACCAACTGTTTTGGAGGGCTTCTCTGTTGTTTCATTCTGATGGACCTCCGTGGCCCCCTTCTAACCCCCAGCCGCTGCGCCTGTTCTTTACTGGTATTCGAAGACAATGGATGTGCGTGCATCTGGATAAGACCAGATCGGCCGCTGTAATGCTGGATCCATCAGCCAGGGAGCATGCCGCTGAACAGTCAAGAACGGGATGGCACAACATGCCTCCGGGAGCAGCTAATACTGTCTATTATACAGCCTTGAAATCATCGGGAAAGACGAAGAACTGTATCCGACATCGCTAGAGTGAGACTTGACATTATACCACACGCATGACAATGCTTAACTTCTACCATGCAAACCACTGATTTAATAGGTTCGGACCAAGAATACTAGAATATTGGCTCGTGTAATGAACGTCGAAACGCGAGTTGTCATCGTCCTTAGAGAAACGCGAGCGTGCCTTGAAGAGCCAGCCTGACCGGTCCTGCCTATCAGTTGATCGTCGCATAACCATTATTAGCAATGAACAGTTCCACTAGGTGTATTTTGTATCCACACAGCAGTATGTTTTGACTAGATTCACAAAGAGAGTTGCCTTTGGCCAGTTGCAGCTGCTTAGTCGAGCTCGGTGCTTGGGTGTATTCGCGTGCGGCTTAAGGCAACCGGAGAAGACACGTAGGTTCATGGGTTCTACTTCGCTGTTGCGCGTTTATGTTTCTGGGGCCCGTTCTACGAAGTGATGCAAAGAGCGCTACAGTGGCTTACGCTACAGTACCTTATGGTCGGCCTTAAAGAATTTAAGTGCAACTGATCAGACAACGACGTGTGAAACGCTATTCGTAAATAGACAAAAACAATCATAAGGGCTAAATCGTGTTAGGTCTTAAACAGCTGATGATCTATAAGTCCACAATCGACCACTAGAACACACGTACGGTCTTGAAGGGTCTTGGATTTCCCTTCTTTATTCACAGTCAACTGAGTGATCACTACTACTATTTTCCGCCTTTCCTTGCCTTTTTTTCTACCACTGACGATTATTATCTAGTATCGGCTTGTCTTTATTGTCCGGAGATCGTACGTGATCCAACAAAAGAAGGAGAAATACCTCGCTGATGAAATGACGCGAGGCGATGATACAAGGCGTCTCGTATTGTGTGCCCTCTTGTAAATCCATTCTTCATTGGTGAGGGGGGACGTTTCACTGATGAGGGTCGTCATTGGATTTCCCATTGGTGGACCCGCTTGAATGCACCATAATGACTAATATCATGATAGGGTCCATCTTCTGGTCACTTCAGCAGGAGTAACTATAATGCATTGTGGGATGACTAGGTGGTAAAATGATTTGGATAAAGAAGAACTACCCTTACCTATACAGTTTGTTCTCAATTAGGCTGCTAGGCGGCCGAAAATCAGATAATGGCTGATTATATATCCGTTAGCTGATAAATAAGAGTTTCGCCGGTCTGTAAGTGACCGTGTACGTGATAAAATCCATAGAAGCACTATATCAGCACGCTGTAAAATCGTGTGCACAATAATGCCCCCCGACATAAGCAGAATCCTTAATTGCATCGCAAAAAAATGTACATGAAATATTGAAACATCCACTCATTTTTGCTACAGCTCATCAATTAATGTTTCAATATAACGTTTAAAACTCGTATTAATTCCCTGGTACAAGCTATCCGAATCACGATGCATTTTTATCGAATATTATGTAGCGCGCAAAGTCACGTCAGCTCGAAATATTTCTACCGCAAAAGAAATAAAAAAGATATGTGACCATGTCACCGTGACCTAAATAGTAGAAGATAGCAAATGGGTCCAATAATTAGGAGAGCAGCATTTTGTACTGGGGCAAGTCTATGTCTAAATCAAGTCGTTTTCATCCTTAGCAAAGAACTTCCATCTGTGATTGAAACAGTTTCTGGCGCCAACCAAGTGGGCGAAGGCAACCTGGCTCTCAGGTGGAAAGTGCTTTTCTCATGTTTTGGTATTAATTATGATGTCAATGAGAAACTTTTGGCAATTCGACGAACATATTGGTTCGTCCACCTTACCTAGCGACTATTTGCATATCTCGCGTGTGGGAAACTAAACATATCATATATGCGTTAGCTTGCAGAATAACAGGAAGACTTTTTGGCAAGTGGATCGAAAAGCTGAATTAAATTCGAAAAATTGCCCGAATCTTTGAAACACTCGGTCTTTAAAAGTCTACGCAGTGGAATATATCCCCGCGGTCGATAGAGACAAAATTCTAGCCGTTTTTAAGAGATTTCTTTGATTTTATTATAATCTTACTGATACCTATTTGCAATAGCTGCTAAGGACAAAAGGGTGCGGCATCCTATCATGCCGATATCAACGCCATGTCCAGAATTGCTACGGACGAATCTACTGGCCAGTGTTCAGATATAAGCGAATGGATTTTTAGCTTTGTTGGGATAAGCACGATCTTTAAAACAAATTACGTTTTCTCCTGGATTTCTTGAAGCGTTTTAGCTGGTCAGTAGTATTAGGCAAGAAGTGCACCAACCAGTAAGAATATAAATAAAATCACTATCCATACATATGTCTCTTATATAACCATACACATTTAATTGAAAGTATTTGAACATTTTGACCAGAGTAACGACGGAAAAGTTTTTTAATGAACTTCTATATGGTAGCCTAAGAACAACCCACAGCATATTGCATTGCAAGCCTCTTTCTTGTACATGATTGTTTTTTCGTAACTTTCAGAGGAATCATTTTTCACTTATTGTCTAAAAATAAAGGTTTCGGATCAATCCATCATATACAGTACATAAAGAATGGACAGGACAAAAGCACAATATAGCAATCTATAAAAACTTACTGCAGATCCGTCTGCTCATCCTTCTTGAGCATCTCTTACTCACATTTAATCGATGGAGCCAAGTTAATTGTCAAGTCTTGCAGAGTTTCACTCATTCTGGCAGGATGACCCTTTTGTTTGCTTTCCGGAACTAGGCGAACCACTATGTGTGCGCGTACATTTTTGTCTCCACCAGCGTCTTAACTCTTCTTTTTCATTAGCTTATAAATGGCTGAGAAACTGCTTCTAAATTCTGAATCCAGTTCACTTTATGTCATAACTTTCTGACGAACTTAACCGTTTGAGTTAGCACAGTTACAGAAGTACTTCATGCCAGAAGTCGCGATTAATTTGAAAATAAAACAAACAACATTATTAGCAAAACTATAGAGATGTTGAGTTAGTAATTATCACAACTTTATTATCTAAAAAGCGAAAGCTAGCCTTTAGATCTTTTAGTATTAGTTGTGTACAGGTAAGCCGTATGTTTCGTTTTTCGTTTTTTTTCGCTAGTTTTTATGTTATCTTCTGGTGGTACCTTAATAATGGACACACATTTGCCTCAGCTGGGGTATCATCGTTTAAGTCGCATTTGACACAAACTCAACTAGGCATTAATATACTGGCGTTCATCGGCTTTTTTCCTCTCTTAAAGCGAAATTTGCTCTGCGATAGAACGCAAATGTAATTGTGCTTCAAAATAATATGAAACGAAAAGAATGTATCGTTATCATTAAGCGCCATTCATACAGATTCGAACGATATGATTGAATTCTTGATCTTTAGGAGAGCTAGATCGAAATCACATCTGGTTCACTGGAATTGGTAGCACATGAAACTAAGGAGCAAGTTTAATTGACGTTTAATTATTAACTGGTGAATATTTTCCTGTGCTATCAACGAAATTGAACAATATTTGGAATGCAAGCAAGAAGTTTCAGCGCCTTTAAGTGCCGGATATAGCTCCCATTGTCGGCATTGCTGTTGCCGCCCCTTTTCCTTTACTCAAGCACATCGTGCCTGACGAACCGTTGCTGCGAGTGGTAACTAATAATTGAAATCGTGGCCTGTCCTCGCCAAGGTGATCCGGGATCTTCTATTCTGTTGTGGTCAAACGTGACCGCCTGCAGCGAACATGTAATGCGCGCTTGGCGCCGTCTGATGCGGGCTTTCTGTGCTGCGTCCAAAAAGGGGTCCTTCTGTTCGCCAGCTCGTCCACACATTAGTCGTAGTGGCGTTGCTAAGTGGCGCTACAACTGCAGAGTGTTCCCTGTACATGTGCTATTCGTCGACATTCTCCTGCAAAGGGACAGTGCGCGTTCATTGTACTGAAATCATCACCTCGGAGCGTTTCGTTCCACGAGTTACACTATATATATATATATATATATAATTGTGAATCGAATGCCACGGTTAAATTTTGCATATGTTTATAATGAATTTTGAAGACAAAGCCGTACCAGTCACAATTTAATAAAAAAGATGCTTTCTACAATCCCCCCCGTATTGGGTTTGTTACTCACGAAATGGCGACAATTCCCACATACTGCGGACTCCGACGGTATGTGCGTATTGGACATAACTTAAAGATGAGTTGATATGTATGACTCACTCAATTGACGACGTAATTGAAAAACGGTTAAGACGCCTGCCAAGTCCGCCATAATGGTAGTGTATTTACTCCTCTATTTTTCTATATTTCTATATTTGCTCTAGCCTACGCAGATCAACAGGTAATGCGTAGCAGGTAACCAATAGCAAAGAGTGACTTTTCAAACAAAGCGTTAAACTATTGCTCATGATTCTGTTTGATGAAAATGTAACACGGCACTACTGAGTAGCGTTTGGCATTGTGTTACACCGATAGATGAACTCTTTTCTGTATTTGCCTAACGCAGCTGAGCCGTCCACGATAGAAAGGTAATATGAACGGACAGATATGGCTTATGTGGTTCTTTCAATGCGAAATATGAAATGCTCGAAAACGTAACACTAAAAAACGTGCTGTTGCTAATATCGTATAGAGCATCATTCCTCTTCGACTGGTATGATTAGGTAACACATATTTAGTGGGGGTTTCCGAAAGGCTTAGACAATCATACGTCGAAAAATGGGAGAACTTGGCGAACAATATAATTGTAACACGCCTTCACTTGGGTTTGAACAACAAGGATTCAAGCTCTGCGTTGTAATCATTCAGAAGACGACTTCGCACGGGGTTGCTTGGACCGTCAGGGCAAAAGTCAGAAATGGAAGGGGTGCACAGTAACCATTTTTCGGGCTTTTAACTTACCTTGAATCACGCCAAATTTGGCTGACAGACCATTGTCTAGAGCGTGCGCGAGAACGTGACAGGCAGGGATCGCAACGGGGGGAAAAAAATTACACACCAAGACATTTACACACTTCGCTTCTTCTTTTGGAAGCGCGTTTATGAGTTATCTGATGTCCACTGATTTGACAACTGTTTCACTGTGGTAATATTCGTTAAAAGTGAATAGTCTCGCCGAGACGAACGGTTGTCGCGCGAAAAAATCTGTGAAATGAAGGACGATTTCAGCGTTTCAACTCCAAAATCGATAGATTACTGAGTAGGTGCTAAGTCAGCTTAGATTATTAGCAGAGATCAAGCTTGACTCTGAGTGTTTTCGAGTCAGTTCGTGAAGGCCGAGTGTCGATCATACATTTAAATAATTAGAGTTCTAAGCGAAATATATGCTAGCTTGGCATAGCCGCAAATCGGTACTACGCTCATTTATTACTGTGTTATGAAAAAGCTCTTAGGCCATGTAGCCAGGGCCGCTAATTGTGAAGTTGTAGAAACGTCGCAGACAGCTAACATTGCTTATTAAATGCACGGATCCTGCAATATCGAATGAGCTAAAAGCCTTCAATGATGGCTGAGTGTATCATGATGCGGAAGTAAACACTAATTTCCCACGTGGTTTGAAATCAAGTAATAAAAATATAGAGTATCCACATTATGTGCGTGTAAAAGTTTGAGAAGCCGCACGGTTCCACACCCACCTACAAAGACTCACAGTCAAACAGACCGGACCAAATAATTTCAATATGCTATTTCAAGCACACGCTGTGGAGCTTCGGTTTTCATTAATAAAACGCAAAAGCGACAGACCAATTATTATGGCCAAATTTGTTTCACTTCAAGGGGGCCACAGATGTTTGCGTGAAAAGAAAAAACGTCTGCAGCGCATTAGTGCCCACGAGAGCAGTTGGGGAAAAGCAAATTCGAATAGGACGCCTAAACACGAATAACTCTCGCAGTAATTCTTGGTCATTGCAAATGCAATGCAAGGTATGATTTAGTTTAACTGGTAACAGTGTGGTCCTTTCAAAAGCTTAATTTCACGTGGGCTACTCCGTTAGGTTACTGAAAATAATGAAAAACTAATTCTGAAAATAAAATGAGAAAAGAAATTATATTGTCATCTTCAAAGACTTACCCAAACATCACGATCTTAAAGAAATAATCCACGCAGAAAAATGTATATATCAGCTTTTTCAGCAAAAGTGGCAAGTTTTTAAACCACTATGATATTCCAATTAAATGTGGTAAAACGGTAATTTTTAAATATGTTTTACAGATACTTTCCCTTACTATCCATCAAAGCCAACGTTCTGGATCCCAATGGACGGCAGTATAGGAGCCACTTGCACTATTTTCCGTATTTTAATTATCCATAACTCATTTTAAGCGATTTAAATATGTGTAATGTACATAATACACGAAAGCATTCCAAATCATGGAAACGTAAATGCGGCTAAAACGTCGTAGAGCCACTACTAAATTTTTCTCTTCGTATTCCACGGCGTTATTAAAGTTTCAGTCAGTTTTTGCACGGTCGTCGAGTAGCAAACACGGTGCTACTTTGATTGCCACGCCATTTGTTTGTCAGTATCCTCAGAAACTACAGATATTATGAGATTTCTATTTTTTCTTATAATCCCGTCCACCTGCATCCTCGAAGCCATCAAGCCTCTTGCTTGCGCGCGATCACCCGTGCGGTGAATTCTGACTTTTGCCTTACCAGTTATGCGGCCCGTGGCACCGTTTTGTGGAAATCAAGAGGTAGCTCGTTTTAGATGTAGAAACTAGTATTATAGGCGATGATATAATTAAAATTTTGCTAAGTTTAATTAAGGTTGTTACAGAATTCCAACGAGTATACTTCAGATTATATAAAAAAAGCAGCTTAATTCAATTCCCCGATATATAAAAGACAGGTATCTTCACCGTAAGTGTTTTTGCATTCATTCAGAAATCTTATCCATGTTGATAAATCATTCTATAAGAAAAACCATACATATATAGCTCGACGATATAGTATGTTCTCAGAAGTATACATACGGGACGTTTGCGCATGACTCCGTCATCTTGAAATTTATAAAAAGATGTTGAAATACCCATGTTCCTTGATTGAAATATTTTGCTGTTATGATTTTGAAAGCCATGAAAATTACGTGTCCAGTGAAAGCGATGGACGCTGATATCTAAACTCTTTAGAGATCATTTAATAGTAGAAGTGACGCCCCTGGCATAGGAATTCTAATCTCAGGGACCGACTAGGATCCTAAATGAGGCGTAAGTTCAATGGAAATGCTGTTTTGACAAAGAATAAATTCTTAAAATGAATAATGATGAGGAGGTGCGGGCCTTAGAGACAACAAGAGGTCCATAAGGTCGATCTGCGCAGACTAAAGATCATATAACCATATTTAACATCCTTCAGGATTGGCGCCTACACGCGTTGACAGAGATAGACATTTCCAGAATCCATTCTAGACCCTGAAGCTTTCAAGACGTGGCTACGCTTTATAAGGTAGACGGTGCGAAATGCATTAACGTACATAAATTAGCAGTAGCGACTCGACGTTGCAGTATTATTGCAGGGCAATTTCCACTAAAATCTTGATCTGTTCCACCCCTCTCACAAGCTCGGGACGGTTTCGCATCACATGTGCATATCTTGCGAAACTCCTGAAAACAATTTTTTTATAACGACCAGAGATAATTCTTTAAATTCTATATACCATACTATGTTTTTGTCGCTAAACAAAAATATAGGCACCACCCCTTATTTTTTTACATTGCTTCAATATTATACAAATAATTATATTTGAAACAGGCAGATTCGACCAGAGTTTGAACAAATTACATTCGGCATTGTTTCGAGTCTATGCTTAGTAAACTGGCGGGAACACTCTATATTACATAATCTATGGACCGACGCGATACAAGCGGCTATATATGGTGAGTAACATCGCTTGATCGTTTCAAGCAACGTTCTTCAACATATCGTATTTTATTTTAAAGTGCACCGTTTGTCAGTGGATAGCGTGATCTGTTAGCCTTGAAAATGATTTAGTATCTATCGTACGCCGCGCGTTCGATATGTGCTCCAAGCTGTGGGCGGCATTATAGATTTAAGAAAACAAATGTGACCGATGATAACCTTATTGGCCGCTTCTCTCAGTTTCTTGAATATCCTTATTTCGTTCTGGTTGAAGATAGCTTATGCTGATATGCCAATTCGAATCGGTTGACTGCATAAAATGACAAAACAAAGAGAGCACCTGTCCCACAGATAGGAATGTGAATGACGACTTAGCCGAGCAATAACGAGCAATCGGCTCATTCGGTGCGATTAGAGAAACCAGTTGCCCTTTTATCAACGGCGGTTGAAACGATCCAATGCCGTTTAGTAGCCAGTAGGAAGATGTGAGTGATTCAACAAATAAATTTCCTTGCACTTCAACGCGTTTGCTTTTGGAGCGGATGCGAAGCACTTGGTGTCAAAGCTGGATGAAAAATTATTACACAATTCATTAAGATTCATACAGAAATTCATTACACGAGTCTTCGAAGCAGTGTGCCTTTCATTGTTATATGTGAATTGAAAATACACACTGAACTATGTACTCCAATGCCAATAATTTATCTTTATTTATTCGAGTTGTTTAATTATTTGTTGCATATATTCAACAGTACTTGAGTAATGAATGAAAAATATCAATTTACAATCAATTGAATCGTTTTTATTTAATCATCTATCAGTTCTCACAGAGCAGATTGTAGAAGAAAGGGTATTCAGAGATTTATTGAGCCTATAAAAATGACTAGGTTGTTACTATCACTAAATTTGTAAATAAATTAAAGAAAATCGTTCAAATTGTGTGCCTCTACCACATTGACACTGGCGCGAAATTTGTCAAAAGGTAGACGCTATATTAACATATAATATTGCACTCTAACAAAAAAGAATAGGCAAGAGTAGCAAGAGCTTTGAGTGGGGAAACGTTATCGAGTGGTAAATGCCTGTATTTATTGCCTTTTCAATATATATATATATATATATATATGTACCCGTGTTACTGTATCTTCTTTTACTTTATTGACCATCATCACCATTAGTACCCTTTCTGCTGACAGTGGAACCACGCATGAGTTTTCTTTGTGCACTACTTGCTTAGCATAGAAATATACTGGAATGGAATATTCAGTTGAGGTACGAGTCTACTTATCATATGCGAGTTGTTTAAAACGATTTGTTCGGATAGTGTACAACCTCCATCACAGGGAGCGCTATCGAGCAATCACCGCAGTCCTATTTTATTATTATTATTATTAATATTATTATTATTAGTATTATTATTATTATTATTAGCATTATTAAAGATACAACTATTGTCAATGTTATATTACTCTATATATATATATGACTACTTCTATTTTTCAATCAGGCGCTAGGTGATGAGAGTCAAACGATGTAGCTGACTAAATGTGCAAGTAAATACATTGGTAGACTACTTAAGTTCAATACATTGACATTCCTGTATTGTCAAATGAACTTATAGCGTTCAATCAGTAGTGCTTACTCGAGAAGTGTATAACTAAACGTTCGATACTTGATTTGCCGTACATTAAAGGCTTCACAATGTTTCATTGCTTATGATATATTTACAGCGTTACTTCGAAGGCATGCGTGCGATGGGTTCACCCTCACGTGAGATTTTTATATGTACACGCAGACACACACGTGTTCGTATGGGTAAACTAAAATATTCTCGATAAAGACACAAACCAGTAAACTTCGCCTAATACATACCACGAGACGGGCACACCCCACGTTCACCAAACGACTGCGAATAAAATATATCGATGTATAATCGAAACAATCGATATTGTTTTCTCATATGAGCTATATATTCGTCCACCAAATAAAGTTATTCGTTCTCTTTTTTCCCACCCTAATCTACGCTTTTTGAGGAACACCGGGAATCATATTAGGTATCGCTTTCACCTTAGTATTTCTTCACATGGCTGGTCTACAACTTTTGCTGCACTAATCAAATGGCAGCGTACTCAAGTGGCATCTATTATTTGGTTTGATTAGTTCGTCTACTAAGGAGAGGTTTGTGTGTGCAATTATGGTGTACGCGCAATTAGATAACGACATAATGTTGCTTTTTGGATAGCAACCCCTACCGTCCTCCACCGTCACCCTTATCTCAGACGCAACCAAAAAATTTAGCATGAATGGGCTAAATTTTGGGGCTTAGATGTTCAATATTTGTATAAAGCGCAATTTTTTCACACTTCATTCAACGGGTACAATATCTTGAGTAGATCTGAAATAACTGGGTACACACCTTCCAAGTTAGGTCCAAATATAAGAAAAGCAGTATGTCTAAAATCATTTCTTGGTTTGTGACTAATCGCCCGTATTGTGTACTAGATAGCCAAAAAGGTATCAACTGAAAGCGCGATTAAGCTCTCAGACGAGTACAGAAGCAGCACACTGTCTTATCGGTAAATCACCACTGCGAAGCATAGTAGAGAATCAGTAGGAGCCGTGCACAACGAAACTGAACCAGACAAGCCGGCGGGGGTACCGCTTGAAATTCCGCTATCAGGCGTATATTGTGCTTTCTGGTTGCGTTGTCGTCGTCACCATCCACGAGGGTATTGTTCATATCAGGACTAGCGCCGTGATCCACCGCGGCGAGGCGACTCCTTCATACACTAGTTGTCAATCTCGCACACATCCACTTCCTCATCCTCTCTCTGGGTGCTATCGGGTTGTGTCTCCTGCCATTCCTTCGCGCGGGTGATGCCCTCCGGTGACTCCTGAAGTTCCTGTTCGTCAGTCTCGGCAACAGCCGTCGTTACCTCGTTATCGTCCGAGTCGGCTGGCGATATGGGCCGTATTGCCAACGGCGAAGACGCTGACGGTGGACTCGACTGTGATGCAGTGGTCGGTGCGGCTACCGCTACTGCGACCGACGTTGGCTGCCGAAGAAGATGCGAATTCCATAGGCCCAGCCAATGAACAGCCAGCCGAGAGTGAAGATCCAAATTGAAACGGGCTGAATCCGAGAAATTCGAACCTGTTGACCAGTGCAGACATAGAAAAGCCGTATTGTTATCCGCATATCATCGCCTATGCCACGTAGTGTGTAAACAGAGTTATTCTACGCATTATTACCTAAATTTTTCGGTACTCGTAACATCGCATATGTGATACAAGAGCAGAGTACTTTGTAGATAGGTTTGATGAAACTGTGATTAAAGATTAATGGTTATTATTTTAATTGTTATTACGATTTGTAATTACCTTTAACGACCAATCCTGACAAAACTCAATTTACTGACGCCTCAAACTCACGACCACAGTTATGCAAGCACATTTTTTTCGTCTCCGAACTCCAGTCTTACGTTGATCGTTTCGTCAAACGGATTGAAGGCTTACAGACATTGTAGCAACATTCAAGTACAGTGAACTGTTGGAGCTGTTAATCTATGATGTTTTCAGTATCCATAAGTGAGCTGTGAAAGGTGGTAACAACACAAGATTTGTACTTGTTTTTTCCGTACCCTGTGCGCTGGAGCGTTCTCGTGGGTCTTCATCTACTACGGCGGCTTGTTGTCGGGCCTGTTGCTGCTGGAACTGCCTTTGCTGCTGCTGTTGCTGCTGAACTTGAAGGATAGCATCAATAGAGAAATTTTTCGAGTTACGTGCCGTCGATGACCCGAGATGATGTCCTAGGTGGCCAACAACAAGGCCAGCAGGGGAATCTGCAGAAGCCGGCGAACGAGGTGCCCTCTCCTCGTTACCGTTCGTCTGTGGAAATCATACCATTCAGTGGCAAAGATGAATTTTAGTGCTTCATAAAGTTTATCTTTACTTCCATTAATTCAGGATGTTGTTAGAATTGAATTAGACAAACACAAAATCAAACATTTATTAAAGACATTATATGTTGGATTTTACCCTTTCTGGCAGTTTTATCAAGTTTAAAAATTAGGAAGCTACCGGTTGGAGGGATACTAAAGTCGCACCATTTATCGGGAGACCCGGTTCACTTAAACATCTCATGGTACATAACCCCACGCCTATGAATATCAACGCGGTAGGCATAGACAACAGGTCCAGTTATTCACGACACTACTTAGATTTGAATCTACTTCGGGAAAATACTTCAGGCTATCTGACTCAAGAATGTTACAAGTAGTAAGTAGCTTAGAAACTTTTATTGATTTTAAATTATAACTTTCTCCTGTATTCAAGATTCCATCTGCGTCTGCAAGCACTGCTCATCGGTTTGCCAGTGTCCTCACCAATCAAAGACAGCCAGGCACTTCTGTAAAAAATGAGTAACAATAAAATTCCAGCGAAAAGGTTTCCGGATTCAAAATCAGACGCGTATTACCGGCACCTGGCTACTTTTTGTCTGGTTAACACGGATAATATGGAATGATTGTTGAAAACAGCGCTACTAATTGCAGTAAAGCCCTGTTCTTAATCTCCTTAGTTAATTTTTTTTCAGCAAGGAAACATTTCACTTTTGTTCGTATTACCGTCATGTAAACATCAGGTTGGCAGCAGGCTGCTTTTATACAACCTATGTTTGTGTGCTAAGAAAGCATTTTCCTGACCTCTAAGATTAATGTGTCTGTTATTCCTGAAGCACGTATAGCTATTAACGGAAAATAGTAACTGTGTTCACAAAGACAGTGTTTACGGGAACATGTGAACGCACACATCGATAGAATTTCTTTACCTTTTCGATGTTTTGTCAAACTGTCAAGGTTGTGTGCATTACATTTCGTCATGCTCGACACTAACTTGGAACTCAGTCAAACTTAAACATAAATGAATCTAACTACGAAACTCCTCTGGCGACAAAATAAATGACCAGTTTAAGTCCTACATCGAGCGACCTAATTGCAAAGTGTATATCTACATCTCAAATATTTTTAGGGCTGACCACCAGCCAACATTTCACGGTAGCGCTTCCTGCATTACTTCGTAAGACGGACTCCATATAAATGTAAATGTACAACGGCGAGGACCGAACCCGTGCACCTACGTGTCTCCTCCTATCGCAAGGCGCACACGAATGCACCAGGCCACCGAGCTCGACGTGTATCTACGTCTAACGCTAACAAAAACCAAACACGCTCAGTACATAAGCTGTTCTCGTCCTCTTCTTCACGAGTAGGTTTTTCCTACCGAGAGACTCCGGATGGTGAAGTCATGCGCCCGGTTCGGAGTGAGTGCAGCCAGCGATGGACCAAGCGGATTTGATGGTGGCGATCCCCCAAGAGATGCTCCACGCATTAAGAAAAACGGACTCATAAACGGACCACCTCTCTCGGTCAGTGATAACGGAGAGACCTCTGCAACGGCATTGACGAAGGCATAATTCCGGTCAGTATACGCTTAAGGCTATACGCCGTAAAATACCTGAACAACGTGGCTACTTACGCGTTTGTTAACGATTTTTTAGTGGTTTACCGTACATGTTGGCTTTAGCTATTTAGTTGTCAAACGCATTCTTGCGCTTAATAATCGAGCCATACCTGAAACCTCTGAGTATAGTATTGGAACGGCCTAACATTATTTTACTATGAATGAGGCCGCGCAGCGCGAATGGCCTCTCGATGGGGTAACTGTAGACGTTTATACTATATATTACGAGTCGGGGTAAAGCTTTATCAAATATAATAGTAGGAAAATTCGCAAAAGAAGCCAGGAAGTGGCTTCACGTGTTAGTTTTGACAGCCTTAGGTGAAACTGCAGCCTATACGCTCGAACTCGGAGTCAAAGATCGTCACTCTACAACGATGCTACTGATACGGATTACAATGAGAAAGGTCGCTAAATCGTTCGCTAGTTACTGCAATATCCCCTCGGAATGTCATTTCTAAGCCTATTGAATTGTAAAAAAAATATTAACACAATGCATTTACCTACTTTTGAAATCTAGCAACAAGTTCTAGAACACCTGTACAAGAAAAGAACTCATTTTAGTAAACGTTAATATGACGCGTGTGTTAAGCTGCATCAGTTCTTATTCGTCTACAAGCCATACTCGTACAAATGTTTAAATCGTATCCGTCACAAAGGATGGATTCACAGTGTAAAAAATCACTATGAACTCACATACGATTCACACCTGATTATGTCCTAGTTACCGTTAGGTAGGCTTTATTTAACCTGCAATTTTAAGAAATAATGCTTGCAATTATTGGTCCTCGTAAAATTTATGTCCGTTCGTGCCACCTATGTACGTGGTTCGTACGTGCTAACCTATCTAACTGAGCTGAAATATTACGATATCTCAACATCGCCCCTTTCCTGTCGGGTCAACGTGAGCTCTACAATCATATTCGCACCTCAAGCAACGAGCTGAGATGCCTGTACCTCCACACACTTAATTACATCCCGCTTTCTATTCATACCGAACGAGTGTTCACCCATCTGGTATGGCGCAACTACAGTTCTCTACAGCACGCCTAATCGTTCTCCCTGAAAGAGTCTCCGTCGAACTGAATGGACCTTTCTCTCCCTCGCGAACTTTAACTTACTTGTTCACACAGTCTCCCGATAGTCTGCAGAAATTTCCTTTTTTTTTGCCTACCAATAATCGAACCACGATGCCTTCTAATTTTCCTAAATTAGCTTAGATGCGAGAAACATCTCTCCCTCCCGGCTCATATGGTCGCGTCGCTTGTGATAGCTTCATCAAGCACAGCGCTACATCCGCTTGAGCCCTTGTCTCCCGCTGTCATTTTGTCTAAGTGAGCTACTAACGCGGTTAGCTCTGTTCAGTGCGCCGCCGCACAGCACTATAAGCACAAACGAACACAACAACCATAAGGACGGCAATAGCTCCGCCCGTCTGCAACGAGATTGAGACGTCACTGTCTGAGATTAACTTGTCTATAGGCTCCAGGTGAGAGGGTTCCGGCAAAAAGATTGGGAGGACCCATCTTCTCGGTAGCATATTGAGCAAATGGCCGAGCGACGGTACTTTCGTGACCGAGTAATCCTCAGCGCCGGTGCTCCGCGCCTTCAGCCGAGGAGTACCAACAAAGTCGACTTCATGAAGTAAAGGATCACCCTCAAAGGCGGGGAGCGAAAGATGGAACTGGCAAAACGATCGTGTAGCAAGTTCACACTTCGGTGCTCCGTATCACTCATATCAGAAGGCAACTCTCTGAGAGCGTCAAAGCATCATCTACATACCCGTTAATGCCTCCATGGACTCCACCACTGCTTCCCACGGCTGGAGCTACCCATGCCGATTTCGGAGAGCTTATTGAATACCCGGCGGTTGGATAATGCTAGAGTTTGCTTGTAATAATAATCGTATGGACGTTACCTTTGTCATTGCAGGGATTCGCGGACGAGGGCGCGCACACGCATACATAGGTTATGTAGGCAATTCACGATCAACAAGCTAGACGGCTAAGCCGACTGCTCCAGAAAAACGTGTCGGCTTAAAACGTCGCTAGATCAGCTCAAATAGTGCTTTTTAACTTTTAGAATTCAATACACCATCACTCATGTCTTACCATATTGCTCCGATGGCCATATTAGCTATGAAGTGCATCTTTTATTATTCAAACGGTATTTGGTCCTTAATCACGGTATAGTTGTGTCGCCCCTGGTAAGGCGTTTGCGCGGATACGAAATACCTCGGCCCGATGTTAACCGAGTGCATTTATCAGGTCCATAAAGGCAGTTAATTTGCAGTTACGTGCAGCAAATATTTATACCATTTGATGCATTGCGACCACGCAATGCAGAAGACGGTTCAAACCAAGACGCATGAATCGTTCCGCGCACGGCGTTCATTTGCCGGCCTAGAACGCAGGCCGAGAGAAAAATCGTCCTCACAAAATCCCAAACAGTTAGTCCATCGTACAGCGTCACTAGCTGCCAGCGTAGCGTATTTCGCAAGTGAGCAGAACCCCGAGCGGCTGCTTCGTCGTCGGCAGAAGCGGATGGGTAATGCTCCCTTCATCGATGAAAACTCAGTCACTCGTGAAATCGTTACAGCACAGCCTCTCAGCCAATTGCTGCACCAGTCCGCCAGAGGTTCTCAGCTCTCGTCTGTGGATCACGCTTGAACGATGGAAATAGATAGTGAAGCCAAGATTTAGACGCAACATGATGGCTTTACCCATCGGCTCGTGTTGGACAGGCGATTGAAGTGAAGGAGCGAGAGGTAGCAAGAGAAATCAACGAGAGATGCTGATCCAAACGTTGTGACGGAAGGACAGCGCTGTCAGGCGTGTGCCGGTCATAGACGTGAGGCTGCAGGAGGATGAATCCGAATACGACTGGCACAGATCGTCGCCCAGCGAAGCTGATAAAGCAATCAGAACAGCGACGAAGATTCATTCTGCATCAACAAACAAACTAACCAGCCACGGCTTGACGTTGAGAATGCTTTGTATTCGAATTTGTATGTAAATGGGCGACAATAAACACTGAAGCTGGCAACAGAGCAGGTAACAAGACAGGAGAACGCAGCACCTCTACTCGATTAACCGTTCTGTTCTAAATAATTTATTTCTTGCGTGTTGCATGGTCTAGAACGACCTCGAGCTAGGGCAATGCGTCACCTTCCATTAAGCCTGCATAGATCGGGGACCCAGCAGACTAGACTGAGCGATTGCAGAATTGAATTCTATTTCCTGATAAACTTATTGCAGCGTAAGATGTTCAATATATCGTTTTAGGGCCGACTGTCAGCCAACATTTAATAATGTTCACGGTAGCGCTTTCTGCATTACTTCGTAAGACGAACCCCCGTAGAAATGTAAATGTGACCCAGCGGGGATCGAACCCGTGCACCTACGTGTCTGCTCCGGTCGCAAGGCACACGCAAATGCGCGCTAAGTCACCGAGCTCGATAGCACGGTATGTTATTCGAGCATGGTATGTTATTAAGTCATCATGGAACTATCCACTTAAGTGTGTCGATAAAAGAAGTAGCGGTCAAACATAATACCGATTTCCAGACCAGTACCGCCAAATGGTACCAGCTCAGACTAGGTTTCCAATTATTAAGCCTTAACTTGTAAGGGTTAGTTCCTAAGAATGTATTTTACTCAGCAAGTCACAGTGACACTCTGAGCTTGCTTCTAAGCACTACAACCAATGCGTATGAGCAGTCTTCAGTGGTAGGTCATGGGCGGAATAATCAATGGGCTAGGGTTGCCGTCCCGTACATAACAGCCTGTACATAGTTCACTATTGTGCAATCGCAGTAACCGCGTTGCTAACAGTAACAGTTGCTAGTACAGATGTCTCACGGGAATTGGGCTGGATGTGGAATCTCCTGTTGGAGCTGGCGCAGGACTTTTGACGGGCGAAGGAGAAGGTGGTGATATGCCAGCGGTGATGTGGTTGTCTACCGAAGTGGTGACACGTGCGAGGTACTCCGCCAATTCGCGCATGAGCGTGCGGTACGCGCACCACTTTTCCGAGTTCACTGAGACCGGCGCGACCTGGCTTGCTCCGATAGCCACACCTCAGTGCGTCCGCTGGATTGAGCTGAGGGAGGGTTGGTGCAGAGCCACGGCGGGCTACAAATAGACCTCTTCATCCCGGAAGAGCTGGCAAGATGTCACAACAATTCGGTGACTCCCGAGCCCAGGAGTAAGGAAGTGCTAACAGCATGATGAAGACGATCGTGGGCTGTCTATTCTGTTGTCCAAAATATTTATTAGGTACACCGCCTTCTAAAGTCAGCACAGTGGAATATCTCAGACAAACCCATGAAAAAGGTGGGTTAGAGGTATTTTCGCCAGCATCAATATCTTGCCACATTCATCATCCAGACACAACTGAAATAGCCTTAAAGCAGGTTTTCGGATTCTTGAATAAACTCTCGGGATCATGGGAGCGACACGAATTCAAACAAGAATGTCTTTCCACAAACGGGATGAACAAATATTCTTCATGGTTAGAAACAGAGCATGCAGAGCCTTATAACATAGAAAACATAAATATTTGTTTTGGTGCTCTTTGAGCACACCGATTATGTTGCAACATTTATCTGTTGATCGCTCAAGTCCGTGCGAGCTACAGACAAAATCAAGGACGACCTATCTGATAGGCGGCGCTTACTCGGCAGTCGTGCCTAAGTGTTAAATGCTACGCGTTTATCGTCTACGTTTGCTTTCTAGATTAGTTGCTCAAACATTAGAACATCTTAGTAACATGCAGCTTGTGGAGATAGAACGACTGCTATTCTTGCAGTTATTTGGCTCTCAATTCGAACCCCGCGTGGCGCCCTGTGGTCTGTGGCGTTGTTATTAAAACTATCAAATTCTCAATCTAAATCTTTTCTTTGCACTATTCCAAGGATCGTACGTTCTCTGAACTTATCAAAGTTGAATACATCCGCACGTTTTGATTATCTTTCCTGTTCAATGGGCTCTTAGCACTGTGAGTTGATATCGAGAGCAAGTAGTTAGTGATTTTCTGCTATTCAAAACGCCAAGAACATTTTTGGGAGATAGAATTCGATAAAAGAAAAATACCTCTATAACGATATGATTCGATGTGTATATATATACATATATATGTAGTTAAATATTAAATAATAATAGTAATAAGCCTGGGATGTCCTATGCGCTCGGCAAAATATCAGCTACAGGTCTAAATGATTTATTATGCTCCCAGCAATTATGACAGCTGCACAGCAACGGCTCCCCAGACGTCAACAATCTCAGATTTTTTTCTTTCATTTTCCGCACACCCCGTTCACAGCGATCCGTGCACTCCTTCGAAACTACAGCCGCCCATCAAACCAAGCGTCTCTCTTTCGTGCTGTCCTATCCTGGCTTCATAATGGCGCCGCGGCGGAGCGCCGACTCCGCCCCACTCTTCGCGGCGCACTTAACCCCGGCTAGCCTAGTGGCCAAATAACGGAGCTCCGAAGCGCCATTGACTCTGGGCTTCCGTTGCCGAGGCTGACTTTACACCGCACGCTCCCGGCCGCCGGAGAACAGCGTCCGGACACAACGGCTGATGCGAACAGACTGTATCGTAATGCGGGTAACGAATTTCTCGTCTGAGACTACAAACCGGCTGCTTTGCGAGATGGGGGCGGTGGCGGCGGCGGCGAGGAATAACGTTCTACGTGTAATAATCATGTGCTAGTAAGGTAAGCACTGGACTCAGACGAGTGACCGGCACCCTCTGGGCGGCAGTCATGGGCAGGCCCAGATGGGTGGGTGAGCCATAGTCGAGAACGAGTGCCAAGTCGAGTGTTTCAGGGAAATCGACCGGCCCGAGCAGCACAAAGGAACTTCTCTAAGGGGATTCGGAGGATTAGAAGGAACGTCCTTATCCGATGGAACACTCAGGTCGGAGCCGCCGAGGCTGCTTCAGCAGCGACAGCGGCAACGGCAGGCCGAAAACTCCTGCCATTATCCCTGGGATCGCCATTCATTTCTTGCA
>MNPL01002430.1:21628-32074 GCA_002081605.1 Tropilaelaps mercedesae
CGCCACTCATTGGTGATAACGAAGCGCATCGAATAGACGTGAACCGACAGTAAAATAATAAGTAGATAAATAATAAAATCATAAATAAATTATAAAACAAACATGTATATATCCTGTTCGGTATAGAATTTTTTTCTCTAACTAAATCGATGTTTTGGATATACATCGCCCATGGTTTTTTTTTTTTGGAACATTTCGTATATTAATCCCGAACATAATTTGGGGGCGTATTCAGCATTAGAATCGAATAGATGAGTGTACATCAGATATTGGACTTCGATCATCGACGCCGAAAGCCGTACCAATCAACTGGAAATAAGTAGCCGAAGTGAGGTGCACGAAACTTGAGACAATACACACGTATTCTGTAATATACACGTATTCTGTAATACACACGTATTCTGTAATACACACGTCGTATTTGATACATTCGTGGCGAGAGAATGGAAATGTTTACCTGTGTTTTGTGCGGACGATACCGTATTACTGAGGTCAAGGCCGGCAAACGATGCATCCTGACGCTCGATGGCAGCGTTCTGCTGGATCCGCTTCAGGTTGTATTGCCGACGCTGACCACGCCCCGATATCTGGGACAACAAAACCATCAGATTCACTTAATAAATCTGATCTACGCGTCAACGGGGTCCCATCGCCGAATCGATGAACTGCTAGTCAGATAGTCTATGGGATCATGTTAGACAGCCTAAAAAGGGAAACCTTTTCGCGTTGTTTTTTTGGCAGTTGTCAACGCTTATTTAGAAAAATGCTAGTAAATGAAATATGGAAAAATCAGTTGACTGCGCATGAGTTCGTGCCCGAGCAATTTGCGATGAACATCAAATGTTTGCTATCAAGCACCGGTTTACCATATCCGAGAAGGATACACGAGTGCCCAAGCAGGGTCATAAGGCCACTTTATATCTGAACCGGATAGTTACACGGTCATTTTTGTGCGGCAAAAAAAAAAAAACGAATGCGCTTCTTCTGGCGGATAGTACATGTCCATTATGTGTGTGTGTGTGTGTGTGTGTGTGTGTGTACTGTTTGCCATGCACGCGTACAGTGGCTGTATCACTACTCATTAGACAGCAGAAACAAACCTTTCCTTTTGGGCTTCCAGTCGAGCCGGGTTTGATGGAGCCGGTCTCATAGAAACGCGTTAGGATTTTCGATACACAACCGTGAGAGACGAGAAGTTGTCGGGATATATCGCATGGCCGCACCTGAAATTTCAAACGATTAATGACGGCTTCGAAGTATCCAGTTAGCACCGATACGGCGACCGTGCTATAACGCCGCAATGACGCGGCGGCATTCGCGTAAAAATGGTCACATGTTCTGTTATCGTTCTAGCGTCTCGACGCGACCAAAAGCAACCGTTTAGTTCTTTTTTTTTTAGTCAAAGGCCTTAGCTCCTTGGTTCATTTGCCATATCTGTTAGTGTTTGCCATTAAAGTTACCCACATTGCGTGTGACGCCGGCGGTCGTCTGATTTTTTCGAATATTTGCCGACGTGAGGTGACGGCCTGGCGTTGACCTGCACTGCTGCTAGGTCCGGTATTGTTACCCGTCTGAACGTCTGACGCAAATGTCGAATGGGAATTGCATAAAAAATGTTTATCTATTTTTGGGTAGTTTTTTGCTTTGCTGACGTTGCCCATCAACATTTAAGATGAGCAAAGACAATTAATTTTCTAGGAAAATTTCTAGCTTCATTATGATAAAGTGGACGTTACGGAAGCGTTTGGCAATCGATTTCGAAGCTTGGCGTAAAGGACTTTGCCAGATTTCCAAATCCGAGCACCCAGTTCGTGACAGTTAATTTCGATGTAACTTTATCGACGTTTATAGACTGTGTCGGTCGTAGGTAGCATTTGGCATACGCAATGAAGCATTGAAGTAACACAACTTTACTTATTTCCCGTACAATCATATGTTTACACATCTCTAGTTAGGTACGGTGAACTAACACAAATAAACCAAATAGAGGACCTTTTCATGCTGACGAGCAAAGTTTACGCCTGCTATGTTGCACAAGACTCGAAATCAGTGATGCTGTATTAGCGAGTGCTTTATTCAGCTACGCAGAGGTTGAGTAGACTATCCCTAGGACGCCCTATGCATTAATCTATATGTTTATTATTATTATTATTGCCGATTTAGTTGTCCAGGAGCGAAGTTTAACTGCGCTACGTACCCCCATCAATGCAAGCTCGACGATTCTCCTTCGAATGTAGTCTGGAAGCGGTCGGCCATTGATGAACACTCCTCCAAGCTGGTTGATTCCTGCTTGCCCTAGAGAAGAGAAATATATAGTTTTTTTGTTTAGCCATTGTTGTTACCTGTGAATAAAGAGACCGCCCTAATAAGGCTATTAGAGCCGTTACAGTCGTTACAGAATTATGTGATGCGATTCACAATGGCACGCACACTGTAAAACGTGTCAAGCGGTTGGTTCTACACGAAAAGGTTCTGGTTGTTTGGGGGGCCAACTGTAGTTGAACTAGGCGATTTTCACTAGGTAATGCAAGAACGTATTGTAATTAAATTAACGTACTTTATTCTCGAGGACAGACGTACGTTTCACGGATTTTCCGTCTGATCTTACGGGCGGACTAGCCCGAGAAGTAGTATCTTGCAGTACCGCGACGCGGAACCATTTTAGAGGAAACTCCGCACGGCTTGTCCAAACCGTGAATCGAGTTTGCACACATGTGACACATAACTCTGGACATACACGCGTATGGAGTTCGCCAATAATGTTGTTCTCAAATGCGCTCAACATGTGACGACAACTGCGAGTTCCATGAGCTAGCTGCTGGACTGTAGACACTTTACGAGCCTTGTTCTGACGTCCTCCTTGGATTCCTTATAACCTAGACTACTTCTCCATCTCTCGGTCCACTCGCGTGGTTTGCAGCGGCCCCTGGAGTTACCCTCAAAACGACTTCGCCGGAGGCTTAGCGAGAGGGGGGAGCTAGCAGCTCTCTGTGGACGGCCGATTACGAGCTAATAAATTTTAACATATATCGAGGCGTTGCACCGGTGCGTGTGTTTTGTCGGGCTGGATGGCGAAAGCCATAGACTTTAGACTGCTCATAGCCGTATTTAGCTGGAGCGGTCAACGAGCCGCTTCGAAGCGACGGGATAAAGGTGTGTGTGCCTTCGTTGGCGGTGCCAAAGCGACGCGGATGCCATTGCGTCAACTGGCGCTCCTGCGTTTTGGAAGCTATGACGCAGTTCGCTGTTGGCCTGCGCTCGTTTCCTAAGGTGAGGCGCCGTGCGCAAGGTGTGGTTTTTTCGACTTCACGACTGACCGCACCTCATGGACTTTATGAGGTGAACTACTTGTTTAATGGGTGGATTAAAATATGTTGGTGAAGGACAGAGGCTGCCCGACGGATGCCCTCAGCACACAGTACATCACCGCCCTTCCTTGCGAGCTCTGGAACATCGGTTGAGGGAGGTACGAACCATTGCCCGGCAGCTCCGCTCTCGGGGAACTCAACGGCCATCTCTGAGTCCAATGGCGGCAAGGGGATTATAAAAAGCGTCCATGTACGAACGGATGTTGGTCAGGGCGCAGAGATTCATACGACGACGAGGAACACCTTGCGAACTAGAGTGTCTAGGAACGCAATGAATGACCAATCGCGAACAATGTATGGAATAATATTTTTATTACATGATTATAGCACTATGTTCATGTTTCAAACAAAACAGAGTAGTCACCCTATTGTGACACCGTGCTCGGTAAGGACTGCGATCTAGTACGGCTAAATGGTAGTTTACAATCACAAGTCGAGTAGGCTTGCCTAGCTTGACCCTAGAATGACAATTTTATTCCTCTAAGAAGCTTTAGATTTATTAGTGGACGGAATTATACTTCTTAAAGGCTTGTCGCAGGCCAACGAATTAGAATCACCGCATCTTTACACAGGTAAGCGGTTTTTAGCCTAAATTTCCTATGTCGCTGGATTCCGAAAGGGGGTTGATGTTCCGATCGTACCTCTAAGCGCTACACTCCACCTCACAGCTGAAAATAGTGAGCTCAGTATTTCTTGTAGAGTACTTCACCACCCATTGGCCTGTAGTCCTATTAGGAATGAGGATCGAGGCAGATGGGTAAAGAGTAACATGACGCGAGTTTTGGTGCTATAGGCACGCCTTCAAAACGGGTTGTACACTACCCTAGACAAATGCGCTGACATGAAGCCAAGGTGCGCATAACCATTGCTTCGTCGCGAAAGAAAGGTCCAAAGAATAGTTCCCCATCCAATCCGGGCATTCTGACTAACGCAGAAAGCTCGATCCCATTACGTTGTCCATTTGTTTGTAGGCCTTCAAGGGCAACTCTGCGGAAATGCTAACTGAGCCGATCCACCGACCGATGTGGCGTATTCGTAAATCATTTCAAAGTCAGCCAGATTGCGTCGCCACACCCCCTTGGATGTCAGGCCGTTGAAAAGAAGTACATCTGCACTTTCTTGTTGTTGTTATGCATACAAGCTTCGTGACACAACGAATTTTTCACAGTGATGTAGTATTGTAGATATTTCTAAATTGATTTCCTACTAAATCCCTTCGGCGGCTCAACACTAAACACACAGAAGGACGGCGTCGTGCAAGATCTTTTCTCGAAAATACTATTCAAATTCGTCAGTGCAGAAATGTCACCACCATCCACAACGCCGTACTCTTCTCTCAGGCCGTCGGGATAGTTGTCTCTGTTCCACAAAATGCGCTTGATCAATTTACGGGCTCGGTCACTTCTATGAATCTATAACACTCCTTGGCCGTGGCTGTTCGACTAATGGTAGGTTGCAACTACGGCGTTTGTAGCATTCCTGTTCACCTGATCCTTACGTAGTCTGGCTTCGGCTCATTTCTAGTTTGCAAGTAATCACTCGGACAATTACTGGGGATCATTTTCCGATACTAGAGCCCATCGAGAATTAAGGATTAGGAATGACAAATTGAGAATTAAGAAGTAAACAGAGTATACTAAAAACGTAGCCGTATGTTAAGTTCCACCAATATCACTGAGATTTACTGATCAGATATACCAATGAGATGCGTAAAGGTCTATCAGTCGGAGTCGTACGTTTCGCACGTTCAGAAGTGGGATACTTTGGGACACCGCGGACAGACCGACTACGTATCGAGGGTCTGAAATTCTGTCCTCTTTTGTAAAATAATTTCGCCGGTGACTGGACCTTTTAGATTTATTTTTAAAACATGATGTTTCACAACTTTTTTTGATATAATTGATGTCGTTTATTATTGATGATATTAATATTTCTTTACATGTATATATGTTAAGTTCATTTCGAAACAGTGTAAAAACGCGTTTGTACGAGGTATCTTATTCGGTTTTGTTCTACAGTGTTGCTTATGCAACTAAGCATGCACATCGAAAGTCTCATCAAAAAAAAATTCTGAAAAATGAAACACGTTATTTTATTTTTTTAAGATACACGAGAATTTCAAAGAATGCCTCTTTCCTGATTTCAAGATAAATTATGACTAGTTTTGACAGTTCTTTTAACTCCTTTTTCAACTCTATAAGAGCGTAAATAGACGAAATTGTCTCTTCTGGGTCTCAGAAAATACTCTCGTTGGTACTTTTGTGGATTTTCATTTCCTGGATCGCTGATTGCAAATTTTAGGCCAATTTCATGGCCATTTTACCTCGTTTACACTTTTTCACCTAATTAGCTTTCGAACGAAACGCCGTATTTACTTGCTACAATACTGATATTTTTTCCACTCATTCATCATGCACTTTTCTACTCCTCTTTGTTCCTCTTGGCTAATAAACAATGATACCTGTTTACTATCCCAAAGTTACATCTGTTGGTATTTAATTTGCTGCTCACTCAATTGGTTCGTGTAAAATCTGATTTAAACGCAAATGTTAATTAGGCCGTCATGGGAATTGAAACGGATTTGGTATTGACAGCAGTCACACCCTAAGTACCACACGGCGCAACTAGGTGACAATACATTTTTGTGTATGTAGCCATTTATCAGCCTCACGTAAGGCGACGCATATACACACACACACACACACACGAGAGCCGCCGATCTCGTACAGTTCGGTAAAGTTTCGTGCGTCTACGTTGGCACCACGCCAGTAGAATTTCTGCTCAGCATGGTCACCGATGAGGTGTTCGAGGTCAAAAATGAAAAAGCAACACCCACAGTGCACGCGTGCGGCTTCGACAGGGTGGGCAGATGTCGAGAAATCGATGCGACTTCTCCAAATCGGCTGTTTTCCGAACACAACTGATTCATTCCCGTATCGCGTTTTCTACATCATCTCCTCCGACTAGTCTGCCGGGGGGGCCACACATCCCACCCAAAATCGACCACTTCCGCTTTCGAGCAATCATAACGAGAGCTGCTTGGACAGACGATCGTCGGCCATCCTTGATTGCCTTACAGAAGAACAGGGCCCATCATCGTCGGTGCAGTTGCCCAATGAAGCGCGAACACGAAATCATGGCGGGTGCGGTTTAGCTTCAACACCCACCCCGTCTCTCGATTTGATGATGCGTCGCTGTGAAGACTAGGAGGCCTACCGTATTAGGGATACCAAATCTCGACAGGAATTGTTCGGCACACTCATTGCCGCCAGTGAACGTAGGGAGCTGACGAGTATTTACAGTTACGGCATCGAACGTCGACACGACAAAAAACAAATGCCAGTGATGCAGAAGCGTTCCGAGGATGCTAACAACGGCCAAATTGATTGAAACCGTCAAATTAGAAGGGGTCATGCATTCCTCGCGTATAGGGTTCAAGTGGTCGACAATCATCTGCGAATGTAGAAGAAAGTCGAACGTTTGTATAAAGCAGAAACAAACAGGGAGATAGTGAGAGAGAGAGAAAGTATTGATGGTGCTTCAGGAAGATCTGAATGACAATCGCTCGACACCAACGATAACGAATTCTTGAGTCGATTGCCTCAAATCTCTCATGAATTACGCCCACCTTTAAGTAGCAGCAGGAAATAGCGGTCAGATCGAACTATTCTTCATGATACCACCGCTTCGGGCTTCACGGAATCTTGCGGCTGCTTCGGGACGAATCGTGGGATTATCCGAAATTTCTGCTCGACAACATTAACTGACGAAGAAGATCAAGCACACTGAAGACTCGAATGTGCCATCTGTGCTCGGTCCACATATAAAAAGCTCTACCTTCGCTGCTATCGCGCTACTAACGACAGACGGCGTTACTAAAGGTGATAAAGCGATGCGTGGCCACGAGCGGTACCTGTAACTAATGCTCATCGTCATTATGATGATGATGATGGAAGGGTCGCAATCAAACAACGCGGTTGATTGTTCGCCAGCCTCAGATCGGCTTGCCGTGCTGTGAGTGCGCCACAGCCGTTCCATTCGAGAGTCACTACTGGTGAAGTCGGTGCTGTTCCTCGCGACGGTGGGGACAACCTCAGGCTATTCTTCGCTGCTTCGGCCGCGGTTCTTCGTCGTTTTCTTCTGGCCGTTCGCCGACACTCGTCTGCTCCGCTATTCGGTCCCGTTGGATATACTTCGGGGTCAGAGAGGAGGAAGGAGGTCGCTTTGGCGACGCTCCGTGTTTCCACCTGCTCGACCGCACGCCATCCGCTCGGAGTCGGCCAGCCGTGCGCTTGCGACGCCCTGCCTTACCCGCGTATCGACAGAGAGCCGATGAATTGGTCGTCCTCTCGGCATTGTCCCATATTGTTCGTGTCGCCTCGATGAAACATACTGATGGGTTCCTCGTTGGCGGACAGAGCGTCTTCGTTTGTACGCTTCATCACGAACTCCGAGCACAAGTAGCAGGTCTCCGCTGAGAGCTGCCACGCGGCCTTAGAGAGCGCGCAGGACCCGGTCGTTCGGGCCTGCGGTGTAGCGGCTTGACGGACGTGCTCGACGTGTACCGCTGAGGTGACGGGTTTGCTCGCACCACTCGAATGTTAGCTCATCGGAAGCCGTCCCGTCATGCGTTCGTTCACCTCTGGACTCACTAGTCCGGAGTCGATCTAGCCGAACCCTTTTTCGAGACAGACGAGCGCACCTCGCGTTCTGCATGAGTACCTACTCAGTGGCCGGTACGCCATGACGCGGCCGTCCAGCATGGACAAGGCTCGCGCCTTCACCACCGTCTGGATGGCACTAAACAACGAGGCGATGTTTTCGTGCTCGTCCCCGGAGACCCGTGAGAGCGTTCGGCGTTTTCAACGCAGATGCCCCTCAACGCGACGACGGCGAATATCTCGGTGACGGTGATCCGGACTGGTGCTACGTGAACTAGAGCTACTAGCCTCGTTGTACTGACGAACAGCGACGAACGCATTCGTATGCATAGCTTGAAATAAAATGGACTCCTTGAAGCCGGCCGATGATGTTTGCTGACCGATGGGGTTGTGCATGGTGGGCTGCTTGGTTGACACCCCACGCGGTGCTTCGAGTACCCGACCGGCCATTATAGCCTGCGCCAAGGCTATGTATTAGTCCAATGAGGGTAGGACGTTCAGGCCACCAATATCAGACTTGACAGCTTAATCCTTCTTTACCCGCGCCCGTTTATAGGGCAGACTACATCGTTCCTAGTAACTGTTCGGTGGTAAGGCCTATTGTTGGCCAGGACCGTTCAGTTTTCGCGTTTAGAAAGCGAAAGGTAGAGACCGAGAGGAACAGAGACGGCGAAAGCAAGAAAACGAGCCAAGAGTTAGAAAGAACAAAGAGGCAATTTGACTTGAGGAGGAGCGATTTAAGGCTCATGGATCGTGATCTCCTTGGACAACGCCAAAGTGCCTTCTCCCTCTCACAACAGAGCAGACGGCACAGCTCGAATCACGCACACGGTCGGACGCCAGCACCATCCAGCCGATGGCGGCTGTTCTTCTCACGGGAGAGGGTCATGAGATCTTCGTCGGCTGGTTTCGCCCAGGACGAGACTCGCCTCTCGGCAGGCGGCTCGGAACGCCGGTGGCGCCGAGTGGACCTCCTGCACTACGTGACCAGCCCTCGCGGAGACCACCTCAGGGCGAGTGGGTTGTCCCCCTGGCGTGGCGAGGCGCTGCCAGTCGACGCTCGCTCGAGGTTTGCACTCAGCGGCGGTCGAGGTGTGGAGAACAACGTCGGTCGGTGTGAAGAGACAGACCAGTCGAGTCCTCGTCGCTCCGCTTTGCTTTCGTCGCAGTTGTCGCCGTCGACGAGTGCCGCTGCTGGTTCGTGTCGGCTTAACTAAATAGCGAGGGGATTTGCTCGCACCTGCCACATATCGTCGTGTCGCGTGCGGATGCGTGGACCTCGATTCGACGCGCGCGAGGAGACGGTCGAGAAGAAGAGAGATATAGACTGAATAGGCTGACGGGCGGTTGGAGTTCGGGCGTCGACGCGGGCGGCCGGGGAGTCGCTCGTCAGCGAGGATGGGATGTGCACGAACATCGCTCAGGCTCCGCAATGACAAGAACCGCTGACCTGGTTGCCCACCTCTGTGAGGGTGAGTGACTGCGCTACGCCCGCCAGCAGCACTGGCAACGATGCTTCGTCTCGAGTACGAGCCAGAAATGCTCAACGGGTCGAGAGGAACAGGGGACAACAACAACGTCGACAAGTCGAGGTTCACGGAGTTTCCACTCATACAATCATTCCATGCGGAGGATTCCGTATCGTCCATGGAATGGAGTTGTACAGAGCCTTTCGTTGGCTTTATTCTGAGATTTCGACTTCACCTGACGAGGACAAACTGTTCGGAAAAATGTTGTGCTGAGCAATCTCGATATTATAGATGCAAATATGTATATATGTATATATGTATATATGTAAATTTCATTTGGACCTGTATAGGTCAGAGATTGGACGTAAACATTGTGATAATGAGAACGGCAACGGTTTTGAAATAGGCACACTGTAACGTCATGTCATGACTACTTTTCAATGAACAATAGCGACGAAAAGTCAATGTGTCTACTGTATTTACTCCGTGTATGAGAGAAAAAAAGCTTATACATCAAAGTACATGTAGATATTTTGAATGACTTCAATAAGCTGAAAAATACTATCAAAATCAACTAATGTTTCTGGGTAGCCCGGATGTGTAACAACGCTTCATAGTTTCGGCTTCACTTAGTAGGCCCAGGCACTATAAACGAAACCCAAAACAGAGCTTTACATTTATTTGACTTAGAACAAATTGTATGTGTTGAGTGCGATATACACTTACGATCGATAATAACATCAATTCAATACAAATCAGGAGTTTTCTCTCAGTGAATCGTTTTTTGTCATTAATCTTTCATGTTATGCTTGGTAATTATCCTTAGCTAAACATTTTACAACATTGCATCCATATCTGTCAGTAAATATGTGTCTCCTAGTTATTTCGTTTAAATCTTTGCAGCATAGATAAGCGTTATGTACAATATATATATATATATATATATAT
>MNPL01002432.1:0-49946 GCA_002081605.1 Tropilaelaps mercedesae
ATATAATATAATATAATATAATATAATATAATATAATATAATATAATATAATATAAGGTTATTTGTATTGTTGGTTACTTTGTTTCAAAAGCGATAGATAAATAAGGCTCAGTCGTTTTAAGGTCCTTTTTAAAAGGATATGTCCAGTCGCTGCAACGTCTCGTTGGAAAAACACTCTATATTGAATTGAATGTTTAAGTTGATTATGATTTTTATAGTATAATATGTGCAAACGTTCTTTGTTTGTCTTTTGCTTCTTCCCTTGTTTTGTAAGGTCTTATCGATTGGGCCTTATCAAATTAGAGCCTTGTTTTGCCAGCAAACTTGCCGAAATATTGCCACATGTGCGGATATCGCCGTAGGCGCCGTGGATGCTAAAGCTAAACCGCCGATAAGCAGTTTCCGCAATTATAATAATATGACTACCACCGCAACCAGTTGGCTTGTGGTCGACATGGAGCAAGCGGCCTTGTAGTTTGCGCCCGTTAACACTGTTTATAATATGACATTTCCCGATAACATTCACACGACATGTGCTTAGTGAGGACGAGTTACACCGAGTTTCAGGTCATTCTTCCTAATGCTCTTGTGCTTTTGTCCTATTTCGATGTATTTCAATGTAAGCGGCTGCGATATTTCAACCTTTCTTAGCCCTTGATGAGCTTGAAGTGTTTCCATTTCTGGTCCTTTCACCAAACACACACGCCACCCAAGCGTACACTCGAAGCCGTGATCTCTTCCAAATACACGGCATATAAAGGTGCTAAGTCACACGCCATCCCTTTTTGTATGCAAGCACCATTTCCGGCTGAAAGTCAAGTTTAATCTCATTTCTAATTAGCAACAGTCATCTTACTATTTGCTTAGGAGTAGTAATCAAAATAAAAGTTAAATATAGCTTTATGAAAAAACATATTTAGACGCTCTATTCATTCGTGTCTATCCTACAAGATTCATACCACACGCCTCACGGTACAAGGTACATATTTTTACGTGCCGCCAGTCGTTCAGGTACCAATGACAGCTATTGATAACAATTGGCTGATTGATCAGCGAATTAATCGGTGTGTGTTATAACAGATTCTTATAACATAACATACATTCGTCAAACATTCGTGAGAGAAATTCTCAGAATCGCATTTATGGTCGTGTTAATTCTCCTTGGACAATACGCAACATATCTCAAAGTGTTCCTGGTCAAGTTTGCCGCCGTCGATGTTCGCCCGACGCCAAAAAATGACAAAAAAAGATGAAAAGGTAGCTTTTTCCTATGCACTGCGACTGAGGCTTGTGCTATGTCGCACCAGTAAAGTGGTGAAAAGTGGACGCAGCTTATTATAACGTTCGAGAGAAAAGGTAAGCGTAAGCGGAAGGGATGCCTAACAATTTATATATCTATAGTAGTACTTCCGTTTGGTCATGTGCGAATAGCCTTATTAAGGAAGGAAAAGATAGAGTAGGGGAATCGGTAAGTCAACTTAACAAGCACATAGGAGGTGACCGCGGCAACGCTATTGAACGAGGAAAACTAGCGACGAAAACGAACAAACGACCGCAGAGTTCCACCAAAAGAGTCCAAGCATACGCCATATTAGAGGAATAAACACGGTTGTCCTCCTAGGAAAATATATCACTTGATGATGTAGACCCTGTAGAAGCTCACAGCGCCCTAGGACATGGACCCGCTCTTTGTTTCGCGATTGGTATGCCGCGGCTTTCATGATTAGCGTTTGACCACTGACGGACAGAAAATTGTGAACAACTCAATATAGTTAACAAGAACACAACGTGATTGCCTATACGGCAATGAATACGTTTAAACAACTCTAGGGGGATTCTAAACCTGATACTTACGACATTGAAAAACATTTTTATAAAGCTAAGTTCATTATTTCATGTGCCTCGGGCACTTATTGGTTTAATATTTTTTGCATTCTTAATTCGCCGAGCGAGGCGGCATCTTGAAATGATAAATCTCGAATCTTGAAGGGCATGCGTGAACCAGATGTGTAATGATACATAATTTGCTAACAAAGTTAATTAGTCCAAAATGAAACTCGCGGTGTACATTTCAATCACATTGGGTGTCACTGATCATGGTTTATACAAAGTGGAAAAAAGTGAGATCTCTGGAAAAGGAGCCGAAATAAGATTTTTGAAAAGACTTTATCGTAATAGGCTTGATAGGGTAGCAGAACTATATTGTGTGTGACCAAAGTGCCCTATGAGAGAGTGACATTGCAAATGTTATATTGCCATTTTCGCGAAATAAGGCTGAAAAAATTATTAGAACCAGACAGGCAAAGTATACTTAGTAGCTAGAAGAGTAATGTCGACGAATTTCTTTAAAAAATTTATGTTCTAGCAGTCGAAAAATTTCTAAAATGGGTGCACAATATAATTTAAATGTATATGTGTTTGCGAGCGCTGACGCACGAGAGAGCTTAGTTTTGAGCTAATCTTAGAAAGACAAAAAACGCTGTCTGAAGATACTCCGGACGTACAAGCATTCAGTGCTCATGCGACGAAACGGGGCTTTTCGTCAGGCCAACAGGGCATCAGTTTGTTTCCTAAGACACCTCGAAACGATATCCAGGGTATAATATCTGGATTTCAGGAGACAATTTAGAAGTATTGATTGCCGCGTTGTACCCTAGTCTTAGTGTATCGGGTTATGCCAGCAGTTCAGCCAGTCTACGCTGCTCACTCGAAGTTGAGAAATTGCATCTGGTCTGTTCGATCTCTCTGTGTTGCTTTTTGCAGTCAGTTCCGCGCTACACACATCCCATCCGGGCCCATACTATAGCAGCTTCTTGGTCGCTCAGCCGCTAGAGTGAGCTGCTCTGCTGGTGAGCGTGTTCCGGCCTGGATATCGTTTCCTCATGGTAAACGAGACTACCCTACACGCTCCGTAGTTCTTCCCTCCCTTTATTTTTTAGAAACCATTCAAAATGAATGCGGATATTATTTTTCTCACTCGTATGCCGTGCCATCTGATTTCGAAGAAAACCGGAAAGCTTAAACCATTAAGCTACGAGCGCGATCAAGCGAGAAGACCGTACAGCAGTCTCCACAGCCCCAGCTAGCCTACCAAAGTCCCGACAGAAGAAGTGGGTTTGCCTATTTCGATACGTTGCGCCTCCTACCCATAGTGTTACTCGCCTAAAGTCGAAGGCAATCTGATCGCCTAATGACACCCAGGTGACCCAATTCAAAACCCGAATTGGCCACCGTCATTTACTCTGGTTGGCATAGAGTGCATATGACAGACAATCTGTCCACCGCTTCAAAATGACCAGCTGGCCAGCTTTTTATTGTCAATTTCAGCATCTTTTTGTCAGACATTGGTAGCAATTTTTCAGCCCGCCGCCCAGCGCGAACTCAAACAATAAGGTTCAACCAATTTATCCCATTTGCCTAACAGCCAACACGCCAACGACGTGACTCTCTCAATGCCGCTACCAACTGTGAATACTGCAGACAACACTAAGTCAATACAGCGGGGTATACCTGATATAGGAACCCTTTCTTAGTTAATGGCCCATGTATCATGCAATACATTGCGTGAATTCGTATCGCATATATGCGTACCGAAATGTTATAACGCGAGGGGGTGGCGCATAACGAAGGGGTCACTGCTTCGTCCAACCGTAGCAGAATAGGCATTGAGTGAGCATGTCCGGAACCGTTTTTCTGAAATGGCCTCAGCCTCCGAACCTCAAATGGTTTTAACGACGATAGACGGTTTTGCAGCACCACATAATTGGATAGGGAGAATGGGCGCGTGAGAGAGAAGTCATTTGTCGAAACCAAAAGCCATCCCCGGTGGTCTTTTAACCAGCTTTAGTAGGCGAATGCGAAGGAAGGATCCCTGTTGTAGGAGATGGCCGGCAACTTCTTTGCCTGCCATCCAGCCTGGGTGATCTTTCCTCAGTTCAGTCCCATTCCATTTAATCACCATTTTCTTCCGAATTGCCAAATCAAGCCTCTCTTGTCGCATCCCCTAGCTACAATCGTAGATCTTTCTGTCTAAATGCCGCAAGGATTTCTACTCAACCGACGAAACCTGATCTTGAACGAAAAAAGATAAGGAGTCTGTGTGTACATGCATGTTGTACTGTAGAAAGGGTCGGCAGTGCCGTCACACGATAGTGTCTTGATTACCCTGCAAGGCCTTCTGCGATAGCATTTATGCTGGTCCCCAACTAACCACAACTACAACCACCGCCTACAAGATTCTGTGCCTGTTTCCTCTTTTCCTCTATTTTTTTCTCGCTAGCTACATTTCTCTCTCTTGTTTTTGCCCGTAACTGCCTGTTTTGGTACAAGCGGCAGGAGCCGAATGGCCGGGTGACGCTTCTGTGACCGTGTATTCCTGCCTGTATATCCGTCTGTATGCGTATCACTGTCCCTAATTAAAACTGGTGATCGTTTGACGAGGCCAGGGGCTGTTGTCCTGGTATACTCTGACTGGTTCCTTTATTGACGGCTATAGCGTTTATCAAGAGAACTAGCCTTTTTAAATAAATGTGTTCTACACTGCTACTGCCCGGGGCAAAAGTCAACTGGTCTAATGAATACGACCCAGGTTCCTTCTAGACGGCGCCAGAAGTGTAACAAGGGGCCTTAAGTATTATAAAAACACGCAGGGGGTGTGCTACGGCCGATCAGTCGAATAATGTAGTTTGGGTATTTTGAACTGATAACGGTTAGAATCATGGCTATCTCAACAAAGATCTGTTTCTGAACAGTTTGAAATGGACAGCAGCAATCAAGACGGATTCTGTATTAGATCTAACATAGCCCGAATTTACACGCTATTTAGAGGATATTCCGGTACTCAAATAAGCCATATGAGAATATAATATAGCATGTATAACTTATAACGCGTTACATTTCCCATTCACATGAGGGGCTTGACAACCTCGAAAGACACCTGTAAAAATTAACCCTCAGTCTACATATATCTGGCCAATAATGGTGAAAATACACAAGCGCCACGATGAATGGGATTCATAAACCGTGTATCATATTTAAGGATCACTCAAATCTCTTTTTAGATTTCCTAGGAAAATAAGTATATGAACGGAAGGTGCTGATAATACAACTATTAAAAAGCATAGAGAATATCGATAGATCAATGTTTCTTTCTCGCTTCCAAGGTTAAGGTAGCGGAATACGCTTCGGTAGACTTAATCATTTACAATGCTAATTGTCCTGAGGAACATCTGTGCCACCAAAATAAAAAACTTCAATAAGCTGTAAAAACGTAAATAAAGAGGCGATCTTACGTATATCCTAGTATTTAAAAACCTTTTTGTTTTATTCATTATGAAAGTTTAAAACTTCCTATGTTAACCGATACTCGAAAAGAACATATACATCCTATATATATAAATATATATTCAACATTTGTTGTGTTTTCTTCGTTGGCAATAAAAGAGCGAAATCGACTTAACAATTAGCATGCGTATCCTCATCGTTATTTCGCATGTCGCTTATTTTCTACATGAACTATTGCTTCTTTTCGACGTATTCAGCTTTTAAATAGGCTCCATATATTTTCGATTGCATCGAAGTCAGGCGGATTATTAGACCATTCTGGATCTCAATTGCGGTAGCCTCAAGAAAAGCGTTTACCTGACGTGCACTGTGGCAGGGAGGTTTATCGTGCATGAAAATGAAATTCCTATCCGAGAACCATTTACATACTTGTACATTTACATACCTGACAGTTTCTGTCGCCTTTAATATTGAACCCTATACATCATACCATTAACCTCAAAAAGTCTTATGGTTTGGATGGCCACCATGGACCACACCATGACGCTAGCCATGCGTTTAATATTCGAAGTGATACAGATTTTCTTCAATCTTCCTTCGAAACATTTGTACACACTGCATTTATTTCTTTCGCAAATGTGAGTTGTCTGAGAAAAAGACCTGATTGCAATATTCGGAAGTCGAGAATTTAAACTATGTGGCAAAAGCCAGTTATTTCTTCATAATTGTATTATCAAACGAGGATTTTTTTGTGGATCTAGATTTGTATAATCCGGCTCCCACAATCTGCGTCCTAAAGTTTTCTCCGACACGTTTCTACCTTTCATGTCTCGCATAGTCAGTGCTCCAACACAAAATACAACCGAGGTTAGTTTTGTTTATCACAGAAATGATACTCCTCTTCGCCTTCACCATTGTAACTCATTTTCGGTTTGTTTTAATGATTTTACCTCGAAGCATGTTCGGCTAAATTTTCGGCTAAGCTTCGACATTGATGATGCAGCTTTGAAAAATTCGTAAGTACTTTTCGATGTAATGCTGGGAGACCTCGTCGGCTTCTGTTGTATTCTGCATAAATGTTGACCCCTTTCATACTGCCTCTGCCTCCTTCTAGCTTACACGGAAGAAAGAGAATCACAATTAAAAGCATGTGGCTTTTGATGACTTGCTCATAGATAATATAGACTTAAAATATAAGATCTTAAGCACAGAACGATGCAGTCGGTAAAGAATTTGCTGGTAAACATTACTAAATTAATGTAGAACTTCAATAGATTTCGCTTAGGAATATAAACGAAGGTTCAAACGGCATTGAAATACTCAGATGTTGAATCTTATCTGCCTAATACATGATAAAACTTTTTAATCTATTTTCGTACTGGTGTTCTTGGTTGTTTCTCCATTCCTATAAGTGAAAAAGCTTTTATAACACTTTAAAGGCGTCGTATTGAAAAAACAAAAACAACTTCAATTTCCTTTTAGTGGTAAAACAAAATATGAAAAACGCATATTTGACATTGCTCCTTTGATTTAATGCTTCAAAACTTGATAAAGTGATTTATATTTTATACTTGTTGTTATGCGGATACTACTCAAACCAATTGGAGCTCCAAGTGGGCTACTTTGCCACAGCGCCCTTAATAATCCTTAACGCGAATTTCGTTGCAATGACATGTAAATATTTTGGGAACTAAGGATTTTTTATGATTGACTAACTCTTAAGGTGACTACTCTAGCGATGAGTTAAGCATATGAAAGCAAGTGCGTTAAGCAGACTCTTTGTGCATATGTTAGCGCCATGCTTATCGAGAGGAGAATCATACATTTTCGTAACGACTGAAACACGTGTTAGTTGATTAAAGGAGATCAGCAGACAAATAACCTTTGATTTTTAGGTATGCCGCCGGGATTAGATCGTGATGAGTTGTTCCCAGTGACATCATCTGTCAAACAACGTGCAAGGGCCAAGGCAGAATGGCGAAAGAAACCGTTCTTCAGGAACATTAGAAGTGCCGCTCTCTGCAAATGAATTGCAGAAACAAGTATTCTATTTAGTTTAGTAGGGTAATATGAAGCTAAGGCTGACACCACGGAGGAAGAGAGCAAAGCTCTCCCTGGCTAGTTTTGCACATTTCCAGTGGTAGCTCAAGACCAAAGATTTATCTCGAGCAGCTGACGTCAATGGCAGTCCAACGAATAAAATCTATTCACAGCTTGCTTGAAAATCACATTCCACTTCGTCACGGGGAAACAACCGAATTCATAGATGCCGGGACTCGGAATGAAAAAGGAACTAGTGCAGTAGAAGAAGAGTCATTTTGAAACGGAATAGGGCGACGAACAGAGAGTAAAGAAGCTTACACACAATAGAAAACCCAGTAGAGTATATGAGGCAAGGACTGCATCGCCCCACTGAGAAAAGAAGACAATAATATAGTTCTCGATACGAAATAAGGCTGGCTCTAAACTTTTTTCTCGCCGCCTATTTTCTTGCCATATACCTATATCAGGTAACGTTTACAGATACCGAATAGATGACAATACGAGTCCACTCCTGCTTGACGAGAGCACCAGCACATCAATGGCATGGAGCGTTTGAACCGAAAAGCGCGGTAAGGAAACAACACAACGGCTCGACGTCGCTGTGAGAAATAGAGCGTGATGCGATGAAAGAGAAGATTCAGTGGAAAGTTCGAGTAGAATGAAGCTCAGAATGTCCCTCAGACGTGCGGTTAGACAACATAGCAGCTCACTGCCTAAGAACCGAACGAGGGTGAACGGAGAAGTAGGACAACGCAAGCTGTCACAGCTCCGACGCTCGAACAAAGCGTCAACACTTGCTGAAACGTTGATGCATCCGATTCGCACAGAAACTGTCCTCGAATGACGATAGAACCGATAGCAGTGAGAGACCCATGGACGCATATGGTGCTCCTGACTATCGCCCATTCTTCCTTCCATCACTCCGACACCATCAAACTAGGTGATTTATTCATTGCGCGCAAGTATTGTGCAAACGAAGCGAGCCCTAGCCATCGTTCGATACCACCGAAGCTCTTGTGAATGGTAGGGAAGTAGAGTAGGCATCATCCGTACTTTTCTCAACCCGAATAAACGATGCGGAGGTGTAGCTTTTTCAGTCAATATAGCTTCATCAACGCGTGACGGCCGTCTGAAAGTGTGTGTCCTCTCCGTAAATGGTCAAACTTCAAGCGCAAGAAACGCTTTTCTGTTTCTATGCATAGGTGTCTCTTCAGGCTGCGGCCGGAGGGTAGACATGAGTTATTCTACCTTATATCCATGGAGCGTTTTTTCCACCCATATGTCGCCCAGATTCTAACGTCTGCTAGGGGAACATCATGTGTGGCGTTTCGTTGTGGTGTCATTCGTGTTACTGGTTTCGTTCGTTTCAGAAAACCGTCTCCGTCCTTTTTCGCCAGAGCCTGCCGTTGCCTACGCTATTTACGGTTGCGTTTGAGACCTTCTCGACGCCAACGTCGCAAAGCAGAGCCAGTTCCTATTCCCCAAAGGATAGACGCCCACACCATGCGACTAGGGGCCGTGAGTCCTTTTCATACGAGCCTTCGCAGGCTGCCATACGCGATTGCTTTTTACTTAAGGGTTCGGGTACACCCGAAAACCTTGTGGTTGTGCGCCTTTTTTTAGAACAGAGGCTGAACGAAACGAAGCAACACAGACTAGAACGTGTCTGCTGTTTGCGAACTAGTGGTCTTCACACGGGCACGTCAACATAGCATAGCACAGCGAAAGCAACATGTGGTTTACATTGCGATTGGTAACAGCAAGTAGGCTCACCCTTCGATGGCTACAACGGGGTCTAAAGCGTAGCTCCGACTCGCGAAAACCGAACTCCAATAGAGTTTCGAGTTTTCCGTAAAGAAGGAGGTACAGGGTCGATACTTAAAATGCGCCCGATGTTGAACAACTAGTCTCCCTTCCCTATCTTACTTTTTAGGCGTCTTTACTTCGATTAGTGGATACGCCTTAAAACTGGTGAAAAACCAATTTGAGTCAAAACGACGAATCAGCGGAAAGCACGCCACCGCGTGGTGGTGCGGCATAGCCCAGCTCGACGGGTGCCTATGCATTGGAACTTAAGAGCTTCACAGAGCTTTCAGTTTATTGAGCGACCGGCAAAATTCTGTCGTAACGATAGCCGTGTAACGTCATATATATACGGACCAGTTTGTGCCAAGCAAGAAGGCTTGAATATTTCTCAATGCCATGAAGCCTTCACTACCTCATAATATTCTAGCGGGGGTAACCTACAAGTTCGCTCGGGTCAAAAGTCATCGAGGCACCGAAATAGATCTGAAAGCCTACATGGATATGCGTATGAACCTAAAGGCATATACCCATGCGCGCTTCATTTATCCCTGACGTAGTAGATGTGCGTTGGACTTCGTGTAAAGTGTTTTAGTATTTCATTGAGATCAAAATGGGGCGTTGAGGCTTGGACGCACGTAAAAAGGCAAAGAATTTGCATCAGCTTTAGAAGCCACCATCTATTTAGCTTCGCCTATAGTATATCTCAAGTATCAACCACGGTAACTCAATGTAATCACCGCATTAAGCTGCATGACAAAAGTGAGAACTTTGAGCTCTATTAGATTAAGTGCATACGTGGCGACAATATACAATGTTTCAAAAACATTGTCCACATTATAAATGGTATAAAAAGTACATGTGGTAGGAATATATAGCCAAACGTGTGTTCTTTCCTGCACCATTATTAGCTACAGGGGTTATGTCACAGGGCCTTCATGGTTCCATTTATTTAACATTATTTTCTATGATCACGAGTATTCACAAATATCCCTGTTGGCCATAAATGCATTTTTGGCTATGCCTTTTCAGGTGCAAAACGTAACTATCTCCATTCATTCTTCACGATCTAACTGAGCAACGCTGGAGATCTGTATCAATGTGGAATTTCTCTTCATTTTTTTTCTGGAGATTAGTTACAAACTTGGTACTACCGAACGGCTACGCCCGCCTATCGACTCTTCATAGATGTAAAGTGCGTGTGTATATACCTTAGTGAATCTCTGTATGCGTGTGTATGTTTGAGTACCGTGTGTATATGCTGTGCGTGTGCAAGCACGACGCTAGAATGGCGATATTGGGTATGACGGTACATACGACAGGAATAGTCCCGGGGACCTATGTCTGAAGTTGGAATAAATTTAAAAAGAGCATGGTCACTCTTTCCAATCCCCGTTTTTCAAGAGGCCTCTATAGTGTGAGTGCTAAAACTCGCTGCTGTTCGTAGAGCATGGCGCAGCGCACCGACGTATGGGAGCATCTTATTTGTCCTCATTGGAAAAAGGCTGGCGCTTCCGTGCTTGGCGACTCAGTAGCGTTGGTCAGTTCGTCGCTGAAGACCTAATAGGTGCTTAGCTACACACGCCTTCGCCAGATGCCGTCGGACGCAGATGGGCTGATGCTACGTTGATCCTGCTCGTTTCATGCTCAACTCCTTGGACGAGTCTGCCGACCAGTGAGATCGACCTGAGGTTAACGCTTAAAGATGACCACCATCTGCATTACCGCGCGGGCCAAACAAACAACTTCAAAGCCTGAAAACTACTCTTTTTGCAACTCATTGATATCAGGGTCGGTTGAGTTAGATCGTCTCTCGACGGCAGATAAAAGATTGGGCAGCGAGAAATGTAACGGATAACAGCGGATTGTTAAGGTATAAAATTGACATCTGGATCAATTAAGCTAAAATTTGATACCGTCCAGCGAAAATAGCCATTAATCTCTAACATATAGGGCAGTACTAAGGCGCATGTATATAACTGAAATTGAATAATTGAAATTGAAGATACTTAACAGCGTTAGTAATGACCGGTTGTCACTGATTGGTTGAAAACAGTATATAGGAAACGTAATTTTCAAGTGTATGGCAGTGCTGCTATGTTTCATGACTTGACAATGTTGGCAATCTCGTCAAAACGCACACCCTGAGGGGCTTTATTCTGAAATAGTTAGTAAGTCAATCAAATTGTTTGTTTATTTTGCGTCGCATCTTGCCTGGGAATAAGATTATGAATTCGCTAAATTCATTGGAACACTGTTTCCGGCGTCATTGAACCTGTGATCTTTTTACTGCTAATATTGTAATACATCTAAAGATACAGCTTCTGTCTTGACACTCCAAAGAATATGCAGGCAAACAATTCTGACAATGACCGATGGAAGCCCTAATTCCGTTGTCATGCCTTGTAAATTTTTAATTATTATCTCGGACTCAGGCTAGTTGATTTTCAGGAATCCAATTGTGCGTTGGGGTAAAGAACATAGAAAACGTAAGGCCCTTTCAATATCTGCTAATCATCCTCTTTTCCTTTTTTGGTGACAGAGCTTTCTCGCCGTGCGCTGTTACGTTTTCTCGGCTTCCATCTCCTCTGCCAATCTTTCTGCCATCCTCTTCTCCAATACTTTTCCTCATCTATCTTTGTTCTTTCGTCTCGCCTTCCTTCTGTACATAGGATCCGACGTCGCCTACTATCGCTTGTTCTCTATCAGACTGGCTCAACCTTCAAGGCTGTGTATGGGCTTTAAATCCTTATCCCGCTCGTCCATGGTTAAGTGTGCCGGTCAATAGCCGCCGTATGTCTCGTCCCGCGTGTGTGCTAGGATAAAGCTTTCACTTCTATTACTACTGGATTTACTTCTTCATGGATAACTTCTCCTCCGCGTTCCTCCTTCCATTCGCTTTCTGGCCTAAATGGAAAGTCCGACCTTTTGACAAGGGGAACGCGACCGGGGCTATTGCCCCATTAGGAAGCGCCTCTGTTTCCACCGGCGTCTCCCTCTCCCTTTAGTTGGCCGTCCTGGTTTTCATGGCGGCTAATCTTTCGAGCGGCGGTGGCCGCTGCAGAAATAAGATGACGTCTTTAATGTCAGCCACAGTGCCGCTGCTACCGGTAAAGCTCTGTCGAAACCCCCAATTTCTTCCGCACGCCACGTGCCCATTACACATATTCATCTACCGCGGAAGGCCATCACCTAGTCACAATGCTGAGTACAACATAAAAATAAGACATTTATAAAGATATGGGACCATCCCTTATTTCATTCAATTGACGGGCCATCAAAAGATGCCAAGTGTAGCAAATGAGTCGCTACACGTTTTAAAGTTATAAGTTTACTGGTTTAAATGGTTTAAATGGTTTAAATGGTTTTACTGGTTTACTGAGGTATCGTTGATTAGGCGCAGTTGCTAGTAGTGGCATGGAAGTGTCGACTTTCAACACCCAAGGTGAGAGTTCTCAGTTGCCGCCAAAAATCCCTTTGTACTAGAGACTATCTTTTGTACTAGATATGCAATAATTACCGACTCTATCACCCTCACACGCTTGCATTACAATGAACAGACGTATGATGGTGGTAAAACGTAATATATAACAGAACTTACGTCCAGCATTGCTACAACTGATTCACTAATTTATGTACATGGTAGGCCTTCTGTTATTTGTTTGACTACCGTCAGTCCCTGTGTCTCAATCGTGCTTCAAATGCTTTCGATCGTGTTGTCACTGCTTTTTTCCTTTGTTGTAAAAAGGAAGTTGCAGCACTAAACTCTTTGCCTTTATAGCCCAGTCAATAACACAACATTATGCAACACCATGCTTTTTTAAGTAGATGAGCGCTGGTTCGAGATTTACTCTAAGTTAGCGCTCGTGTTTTATTTAAATTAGGGTTATGTTTACCACCCTTAATTGATTTTAGAAAGTAATATCTCGTAAAATATGCTATCCGTTAATGAACTCCACAGTAGGACGACTCAGTGGACATCTTTTGTGTTATATTGAGGGATGAGTTAAATGATCATGCAGAGTTATTCGGCCACCAGCATTTCTTGCAAAGGTTTCCGAAAATTTAGCGTACGGATGCCCTTTGCGAACAACTTTTCCGATCAATTTGCCGTCACCTTCCGTTCACCTCCGAATACTCTGCTCTGCGCACATATTTTAGCTTGTCCTACCTCTTTTCAGGGCTGAGCGTCAGCCAACATTTAACATCCACGATAGCACTTTTTGCATTACTTCGTAAGACGGATCCCATATAGATGTACATGTGCATATATATATATATATATACACTGTGCACTTGCATCTCCTCGTACAATCTCAGGCGTAGCCAACGGACAATATATGGTAGTAGGCTAGTAAGGCTCTATTAAATGCAATTTTACCGCTTCTAAGACCAAGGGGACGGAACATAAGCAATCGGCGAAATAAGTAAAGCTTATTGAGCAACTGAGGAACAAACGAAGACTTCTTGATCATGCCACGATAACAAGACAGATTGAGAAGAGAGAAATGGCGCGGATAGGTAAGGTTAGGTCATGAGAGTAATGGATGGATAAACACTGTCTGGGTTCCTTTGCTCTGATTGATGCTCGATATCCTTATAAACTTCGAGCACTAGTTAGCGATAATTCAAAATGATTATAGCCTATAGGCGAAATTGGATTAAAACACTCCTTGCTCATTCAGTGATGCACCGTTGGCTTTCCTAAAGCCATTATATAATATTAGTACAAGTAAGAAATGTTTAGTTATCTTTATTTAAAATATTGGTAAGGTATATTAATATTTTTTTATATTTTGCGTAGCTGTGACAGGCCGTTTCCGTTGTGATGATTGTCGTCAATCAACAATTTATACACAGTTATTTACTCTTCCACTAACTTGTAATTTGTATTTACTGGCAAACAGATGGTATCTAATGTTCAGCTGTTTCAATTAGAAAATTATGTCGGTACTTCTTTGACAAGGTTGACAATTCGTATTTACGCACATAATGCAGAGTTGGATCTTTGTTCAAATACCTTGTCCAATCAGACGCTCTTAAATATTTACCACATACATCTTTCAATCGCTTTCTTTGTCGACGAATCGTATTATCATCACATGACGATGTCCCTCCGTAATATCGACTGTTATTCGATCAGTAAAGTCTGTTGAGAAAATGTTTATATATGAGGGAGGAGGAAAGCCATAACTGTTGTTATCCCAAAAAGGAAGAGTATATTTATTCGCACGAGCTCATGCAACCTGTCCGCTCATGCCAGCCGTCTATTCATTCGCTTACATGCAATATCGTTAAGGGTGGTTCAAAACATAATGATACAAATTGCCGGAAAGCCACTTGTTACTCGACCCTCCAAAAACAGTCTCTAAAGAGGGACTGCTTATGTGAATCCCTGATTTGCTGGATCCACCACGACTCTTGCTTGAAGCGCTTTCATCTGTCCCTACGTAGATAGCACTCGTAGAAGGTGGTGGGTTTATTGGCCGAACGACTGTAAATGTTGAACCTGTCGAAATCTTAATTATATTAGGGCTACTATATGGTTCGGAATGGGCGCTATTCTCGGCTAAAATCTGAAGCGGATTATAGTTATGGTGGCCTGTGGAGATGACTAGCGGTGTCCAGCTAACCTTGTGACCTTTACTCGAAAGCTCATCTTTTTTACGAACAGAAGCGTCCCACGTATCGAAGCCTTCCATGTCGGAGTTAGAAACGCGATTTTTTCCACTGTTGTCTTCACCATTGCCTCGATTGCTGCTAATACGCCCACTTTCTGTCAAACCACCTCCTCGGTTTCGGAAATACCTCCCAGCCCAACCGTTATTTTTGCTACCACCCCTTTTACTACCACCATTTTTGCCGTGGTTCCAATAGCTCCATTTACCATTACCTCCACCACCTTTATCATCAGCATACTTATCACCGCTGCCATTAACACCTCCTCCTTCTCCTCTTCCTCCCCCTCGTCTTTCACCGTTGTCGTTTTTATACCTCTTATGCTCATTCCCGTTATTGTTACCATACCTACCATTACCTCCTCCGGTTCGATAACTGTTTGTCTGACCATTCCCGTTTCTACCTCCACTATAACTACCATCATGTCTGCCTTCGTTTCTGTCATTCGCGTAGCTCTCAGCACCACCTCCACCTTCGCCGCCTCCATAGCTATCACTAGCACCATTGTTCCCGCCGCTCTTATTGCTATCACCAACACCTTGGTTTTTGCCGACCCCATAACTAGCGCCACCACGTCCGCTTCCTCCGCCTATATTACGACCACTGCCACCTCCGTTCCCATCGCCCTTATAACCACCACCACCTCCGTTTCCGCTGCCCCCATAGTTACCACTACCACGTTGGTTTCCGTTGCCCCTATTTCTACCACTACTAGCTCCGGTTTTACCGTCCCCATAGCTATTACTACCACCTCTATCGCTGCCGGCCCTATTGTTGCCACCATTTCTACCTCCGTTTGTACTACCCCCATAGCTACAACTCCCACCTCCATTCCCGCTGCCTCCATAATTTCTATTACCACCCTCATTTTTGCTTTGACCATTAGTCCGATTGTTACCCCCACTTATACCTTCATAATTAGCGCCCTTATTGCCACTGCCCCCGTAATTTCTACCTCTATCCTTATCTCGACCTCTTGTGCGGGAATATCTCCTGCCTACATGTTCGATATTTCTACCCCCACCTTGGCTTAGTCCACCATTCTGACGGCCACTATGGGTTGCTCCTCTCCCGCGACTACCTCTTTTACCGCCGCCACCACCATTACCACCCTTAATACCACCCTTGTTATCGCCGCTACCACCTTTAAAACCATTGCCGCCATCACCACCGTAGCTTTTGTCATTATCCTGGTGATCTTCGCAATCATAATCGTCACGTTCGTAGTCGGTGGCACCACCTTCCCTTTCCTCAACCCCTTCTCCTCCATTTCCTCCACCATCTCCTCCGAGGTGTCTGTTTCGTCCACCTATATTGTTTTGGCTTCCTGCATTTTGTCGGTTGCGACTCATATAACGACTGCCCCCTTCTTCACGTTTGCTTTCTCCGTTACCGTTTACATTGCCAACTCCTTTCTGTCCACCACCCCCGCCTCCACTATTATCGCCGTAATTTTCATTGTCATAATCGTAGTCGTGGTCTGCATGGCCTCCACCTTTGCCATTGCCGTCTGTAAAAGATTGCACACTCAATTAGTCTTGATGGCAACATAGTACGTGTTCAGTTCTCATCAGTAACTCATCTAATCATCGACCTACATATTAGATATCGTGTCATATAAACTACGGAGCTATCAAAAGTACAGGTAGAATTTTTCGCATCCATTATGGTTACAGATAGAGTTAAGCTGGTTTAATCTTGAACAAAGTAAATACGAAATCCAATTATTATATTCATCGAGTTTAAACATATAATGCATTCGAGGGCGCCCGACTGGCCCCTCTTGATTGTACTTAACTCAAATCTGGATACAGAATTTGGAATAAAAACTCGGTTCGAAATTGTCCAGGAGGGCAAATGTCATTCTAAAATAGGTTTTAATATGGCTATAACTGACACATACTTCGGTTTAGATTTATCAACTTGTCCGAATAATATATATATAATAATATAAATATAAATATAACCGTGTTTCATGTGAAACCGAAGGGTGATCAAAATTTTCTCAAAGGCTATCTTTTAGTCATTTACATTGTATGCGATATAATCAAGCGAACTTATGTTAAAGAAATCAAGCAGAATTGCCAACAGATTTAGGAAAGGTAGAGTCGAAGTTTCTGTCGTTCAGCTTAGCTTCCCAGCTAGCTATACAGCTAGCTATACAGTGACATGTTGCAAATAATAGACCCATTGCAGTAATTCTTAAGAACATACTTGTGGCAGCGTTATGCTTGTACGCTTGCCATATTATGCCTGAACCCCAGGAAGCAGGGAGCCCCGCAGACAACATCAAAGTGCTGCTGACTTCGCAGAGACGACTCATATAACAATAAGAGGTATAGAGCAAGTGTTGCGTCGGATTGCAACCGTAATTTATGCTTACCTGTTGTGATACCTGAAGTGTAAAGACACACAGCAATGTATACAACAATTTGGAAAAAAAAATGGAAGAATGGGGATGTGCTGTCAAGTTGCTACTGCAACTTGGCCCAAAAGCCGACAAGAGCCGAGAGTAGTACTAAATCGGTGTAAGCGTGTCAACTACGTATGTTTGGAAAATAATATAGAAGATAAAATGAGATAAGGTTTTTTCTGCGCCTTACTTAAAAAATTATAGACATTTATTAAATTTAATGCGAATCCAGGCATATGATTACAATAGTGAACACCCAATCCAGTCTTGCCATCCTTGCTTTTTTCACATATTTATGCTATTGATCGTTCATAGCAAAAGTTGCTAGAGGTTTCACAGTCAGCCATGTTCTTGGAAGCTTTGGGGTCATGGTATGCGTGAGAGTTCGGTAGTTTACGAAAAAAGGTGAACTTGAGGTCTTAGATAAGGTACAAGATTGGCCAGACAATACTCAATGTCCAAGGTTAATTTGAAAACGTTTCGAACAAAACCCCAGTATGTCTCGTCAGAATCAAGTTATAGATGTAGCACTTATCAGAACCAGGTCATGAATAGTCTGAGCAATAACTGAAAGTAGATATCCTAAAGATCAATATGGAATTGTGTATTTACAACCATGAATGACAAATCATAGCATTCATCAGCTCAAGACACGACAAGGTCGCTAATGTTGCCATTCTTGAGTACTCGGGCGTTTGGGGCCATGCACATGTCCAAATTGGCAAGCAAGAGAGAAATGCTTGGCCAGTTTGGAATGACTTTGAAGAAACATTTCGTTTGGACTATGTAAAACCGGAAAAATTTTAAGAACAAGCCCAGAATATAGCGCTCATAATAGATGAAGGTCCAAACGTCCTTATATATTTTTACACCTTTTTTATTGCAGGTCGAACGTATAAAAGTTTCCTTTGGAAAGTATGTGAGTAAATGAATGAATGTTTGGTTTTTACGAGGATATATTAAATTCGATCGTTACAACTTAGGCACAAGCTTGCTTTTTCACTTGCTGTTGTTCTAATATAATACTCAAATAGCAACATATGCGGAATGATTTATTAAAAACGATGCAACTGTTGAAAAAAGTTTTTTTGAAAATATTTGAACTTAATATGTTCGTTTAGAAAATAAAATCTCAATAAGATTATTTTATAAAACTTGTAAACGTCAACTTTAAAACATACAAAGGGTGGAAAACTCGACAATGAGTTATAAACATTAGCATATCTATAAAGATTATGGAAACTCCTTTTGTATTTTACAATAGATTATCAGTAAATTTTTGAATTATGTTCTGAAAGTGATCACTGTTGGTTATTATAGACATATTATAACCAACTCTAAGGTCAGGACGTTGCAAGATCCCTGCAAACTACTAATGGAACTACATGTCCCAGGAGAGAGAGCTATTATGGAAACTTCTAGCGTGGCCTATTGCAATGAAAAAACGACTTTAGATTCGTCTTTCAGTTGCCAGTGTGCAGTCATCGTTATTTCAAGGCCAAAGCTGGTAACAAGGCCCTACTGTACTGAATATTTAACTTTTTTACTTACCGAGTCTGAACTTCATTACGGTAGTTTCCACCATAACGTTGCTAGAAGTTTGTGAAGACATCTTCTTGCAATTTTTCTGGCTTAAAACCAAAGGGGGATGGTACATAACGGTCAAAGATTCACATATCCTTTAGATTTTTAATATATAATAATAGTGTCAGAGGCGGCACCCGCCGTAACATGTATTGTTGGTGGGGCTACTGAGAAAATATTTTATCTTGTAACGTGTTCGATTCGGACAGTCGGAGCCGCTTACTTTTAGAAACGGCGTGAATATCAACCAGCAATGAGTTCGGACCGCGTGCGCCTATCTTGCTGAAGGCTGTCGGTTACTTAACTGCTGTGGCTTTGAGGTTAAATACGTGCCTCGAATCGAGTGTACTTAAGTGTATGTGATGGTATACGACTTTGCAAAACCTGTCAAGTTTTCGCACGAACAGTCGTGATAGCTATGATAGTGCCCTTATGACACGCTAACAATTCTTCAAATACGATGCACACTAGAATCACTTAAAGTTCGAACTTGACTTACGAGACTGTTAGTCACGAACTTGCTGGTAGAGGCCGTCGTGGCTCACTGATTTAAAGTTACCTGTATTTCTTTCTGTTTTTGAGCTGCAAACGCACTCCTCATCAAGCAAGTAAGGAATGTGTTGCACCTACCCCGCACTATTATTTAACAACGTTGAGAATTCTAAAAAGCAGTTTTTAAGGCTGAGCGGTCGTCTAGAAGTAGATAACAAAGTAGTGGGGCCCTAGGGCCGTCCACGGACGCAGGTTAAGATCCTACATATTCCATTATCAGAAGCACCGCATTTTACTCTCGTTCCGAGCACTTCACGTAGAAGCTCAATATAATTTTTCTTAACACACGCCTGCCGACACTCGGGTGTGATCGTGCACTAACTACCTCCCCGAGAACGCTATGTTACCCCTTTTTTATCGTAATGATACATCACACTTTCATTTTACAACAGCATATCACTTCTCAAACACGCATATCCCTCTACGTTTATGAAAACGCGTGTAATCACAGTTACGGATAATAATCATGTAATTCGAGGTAGAGTAAGCGCGGTTTCGCTGATAGGGTGTTCTGTGCAGTGTCTTAATGTAATACTTCTTGTACTTATTGTGCTGGATGTGCTCAAGTACAAGTAAGCCAAAAAAGGTAATTCTCGAACTAGAACGAAAAATTCCGCAAAGGAACAATTTGATAAAAGTGAACTTTTCGCACACGCGGAAGCAAACAACTAGAACTGTCAAGGGCGAGACGTCTAATAACCATACAGAAAAAGTAACCTAGGTGTCAGAATTTCGTAAAAGAGTCGAAACATATAAAGTATTTACGGGCGCTCTATAGGTTACAAGCGGTAGCATTTCCAAAGCATTCTTTGCGGCCGATATTAAATTTGCCTCATTGAACAAACCGAATTTAATTGTTGACACATAAAAAGCTTAGAATGTTTTGGAAAAGTCTGCACGCCGTAGTGATGATAACTGCTCCTTGTGCACACCTTATTAATGTGCTCATGCGGCACTTCGCGTTAATTATTCTAAAATAACGAAACACAATATAAGAGCGCAACTGAAATTAGTTACGATTGATGCAAAAAAAAAGATCCAATAGTAACTGTACTATTGCGATATTTTAAAGGTTTCGACAAAAGTCACCTCATTATTACATTGATAAAAATGAAACACCTAGTACACATTATCTTGATTTATTCTAAATTTGACTGTATCTTACTCTATTGAAGAATGTCATTTATTCTCCAAATAAAAAGTTTCTAAGCTATACGCTGAAATAGAGAGAAATGACCACGCACCTTTTCATGAATGCTTAGATCTCAATACGCTTTGCATAACCATCATGGCCAATTTGGCATCTGGCCATACCTCGTGCAATCAGCCTATTATTGTAATATGTTTGGTAAGATTTTTTTGTTTAAACGGGTTAGCCCGCGTTAATTGCTATAATCGCGCAAATCTACAACGACGCAAGGGCACATTAGTGATGCAAACATTAACTGAATCCTTCTCAACCTACTCGATATTTCGATAAATGTAAGTTTGGAAACGTACATTTGTATTTAGTAATTGTAAACATATCGACAGGTATTTGTATTATTTCAAAACACCAATTCCCTGTATCGAGCGATATCAGAAGGTATGTTGCTCAGAGGACCAGCTAAGCATAAATTTGGAAAACCACTGCACCTAGTTAGTTCGCCTTAATTTGTGCTTTGTTTTGCAAGACTAGCACAATGCACAGCTAGTTTTATCATCTTTAGACACAACTCACAAGCAATTTAAGCACACTTGCAGGTAAGACGAACATGCACAATGTTATAAAGGTATGACATGCATATCTCATGTCGTAGATTTAAACTTACTAACGATATCATTTTTAGGACGTAGACCACTGAAGAAAGCGGATTTTGCTTGATATACAGTTTTTCGTGTAAGGAAAGTGCCGAGCACATACTATAGTGTTCAAGCTATAAATTCACTAAATGGTTTTGAAGGTACTCACTAGATCTGGCATACGTGCACTCAATACAAATCCAAAGTACGAAAAGCATCCCGAAACCAACTGAGGACGTGAACCTCATGCTTATTGGATAACCTTCAACGGTGCCGTTCAAATTGAGTTCACTGCTTGAAATTTGTTTATGAGCCGAACGCGCAACTCGGAGTACACCTTAATGTAGAGACACCTGATGCACTGTTACACGGTTATCCCGTGTGTTACTTATAGACTCTCCCATATGAACAGTCGCTCTCGTGTAAATACGTCTGGTACTATGGAAAGCGTCCTACATCGGCGAAGCACATTATGTCGGGTCGGGTATACTGAATGCATGCAACCCTGCTAAACCTCGTTCTCTAACCTGCTTCAATAATTACGATGTTTAACGTCGCTGTGCGTTGAGTGTTGTTTTGGGTTGGAAAGAACCCCTGCATCGCAACATGTTGGCGCCACGTTGCTTCTGCCAGAGCAACTTTTATAGCGTGTCTCAACAGCCTAGTCAAGTGGAGGCGAGGGTACACATGGGTGCAGTTATCCACAGTGGTGCCAGATTTCAAACGTCGCTTTTTCAAAGTAACGGATCGGTTGTGGGCGAATTAAGTGACCACCACTTAGGCAAGGTTAAGTTGTGAAAGTAATTGAGCCTGAATTGTTGGAGCTAAGCGAGAAAGATCGAACTTAAAATTAAGTAACATTTGGCACCTACGGAGAGGTGGGAATGATCACCAGTCGACTTCAAACCGCCCAGATCAGACCAGTCGTTTGTAAGTATTTTGAATGTTTGAAAGCATAGTCATCCCCTTGTTGGTTGCCGTTCAAGTGTGTCTTCGTGAATGCCTGTATTCCGACAACTGGTGAAAACTGCTTCTATCTTACATCTTACGTCTCGAGTGGGCGCCCAAGTGATACACAAGCTTGAAGTAGCTGGATTGTAACGAACGTACTGCAAGTCTAAGGAAGTATGTACCAACTGGGCAGGGTTAATGTTTCGTGCTGAGTTAGATAGCTTTGCAGTAAATGAGCCATCGGCCATTGTTTCAACTCGAACCACCGTTTTGCCTAAATCGAGGTACGGTTTGGTATACACATCGAAAGTGATGACCGTGATCGAATTGCCCCATGCCATCGCCTAACTGCAGAAGCCCAAAGTTGCTGAACTGGTGACAGGTCATTTCTTGAGCCGTTGAATCGTACGTCCAGCTCCGTTATGGCGGGTAAACCTGTTCCGCGCCGCCGTGGATTGTTGCCTTGACCGTTCCCTTTAACAACAGACGAGCAAGAACGAACGCGTTCTCCCCAACTTTACTGTAGGGTTTTAAGCATTCTTTTGTTATTTGTTAACAATTTGTAGTAGCACCAAAAGCAGGCAGAGGGGGCACGAAACCGAAGATCCCTGCTTGTCATTGAATCTGCCTTCCTCTCTCTTCCAATCTCTTTTACCGAAACTAACTAAAAGACTGAGGACTACAACCTCCAGCAACTCCAGTGCAACGCCCCGGCGCAGGAAGGCCAGCAAGTCGATCTGACCAAGCGAATATACTGGTGTATAGCGCGGCAAGAGAGTGAGGGAGTTAGTCGCTAACGGAAACACTTGGGTGGTTGGTGAAGCTTAAGGCCGTCTCAGTCTTAACGGTAGTACGGAAGGTTGTATGGGAGTTTGCAGCGCAGGCCAGCAAGAAACCCAACAAGGGGGTGAAGTCTAGAGACCGCAGCAAATTGGTCTGGCGAAACGGCCAACAAGCACCAAGGAACAGCGTCCGAAAGAGTCGGAGTTGCTTTATACTACTGCCGCTTCTACCACACGGTTTAGCTAGCCACACTAACCAGAGTGACGGCCCTGCTGCTCATGTACTTACAAACCATGAGGCTTGTCGGCTAGTTGCAGACTGGTGTACCACGCCCAGTGCGAACGAGCTTGCTGGCCATAGCTTGTATGCCTCAGGTCTGTTGTCGTTGGTCAGCTGCTGAAGAAAAAGTGTTTATGGAGGACGATGGGGGCCAGTGTGGTGAAAAGCCCTGGTCCCCCTTATAAGACACCTTGTCACCCAGGCTTCCGTCCGATAAGAAAAAAAGTTGGTTGACCCGACAGTTAGTCATTGTAGATGTTCTTCTCGTCTAGCCACTTCGGTAAGTTAGAGAAAGTTGGTCAGAAGTCGGGCAGTATAAACTGCTCTGATGCTACTTAACACCACTCGGCTGATTGGCATGGCTATAGCGAAAGCTGTTAGCTATGGTTTTTTCTTGATAAATATCCAGCAATAAAACAGCGATAAGAAACCAAGTCCTTCTAGTCGCATCTACAAAGCTCACCCTGTCGATTGAATTAATAACGCACAGGTCAGCACGTTGTTAAAAGGCTAAGGCCTACGGATAGCTCAGGTATGAAAGCATGGGTTAATCTTCGCACACTAAGCTAAAAGCAAAAGACACTTAGACATGCTGTGGTAATCAGAAATAGAATGGCGCCTGAGTAACATCAGTAATATCTAACTTTACCCTGGCAAACCAATATTGTTAGATAATTAAATTATTATGTTGATAAAGTGCTCACATCCCGTGATAACGTATCATTTCTTGAAATCATGGAAAATACCTCCGAGGGTTTAGATTGTACCTTTTAAGGTTCTCATCACCCTTTCTATTAATTTTAATAAATTTTCGATGTGAATCTTTCGGTAAGAGTGGTACAAAAATTTGAAAAAGAAGTGCAGCAGTGCATTTTTAGTAATGTACATCGGCCGTGAAAAACCTTGAGTTTAAATATAACGCGTCGTGAGTCAGCATATTAAGATGCGTCGTGTGACGCCGAGATCAATATCAAGTTCACAAAAAAGGTTGACATGTTTAGCGCTAGTTTAAATCGCACCTCTACTCTTAATAGTATAGAGAGTTGAAGGCGTACATTCTATAAAACACAAGCAAAAACATAATTGGCATTCTCTTCGTCAATGCAGATATATATATATATATATACATATACATATATATATATATATATATATATATATACAATGGCAAAGATATCGAGGTTATACAATTATTGCAACGGTTGAAAGACGTGGTGATGCAAGTATCTCTCTAGATTTTCGTGACTGCATTTGTGACCATTTTATGCGAAAAATAAATGAAATAACAATCTAATGTTCATAAGATTGTTATAATACAGATGCGTTGCATTCTACAGTTTTCACCCGCATATCATAAAGTATTGGCGCATTTTTCATAAGTCCTTCCTATGTCCCAGTGTAACTTCAATCCAATTTAAACAGGGCTATATTTAGTAAAGTTAATTTGTCGGGTTGTGTACCTCTACTACCGCTACTACTACTACTACTACTACTAATCTGAATTTGTTCTGGGTATTGGTCATGCAGTAAAAGGTTCCCTTAGGACAAGTAAAGGGGTAAGGAATCGAATGGCAGCGATGAAGTTTTCTTTTCCAGGCCTGTCTAGTATTTTTCCTGCCTTTATCATACTGGCGGTTCGTATCATGATAATCTATGCCAACTCCAAAGGGACAGAATATTCTGTGCGATGATGAGTTTGCTTCTGGCAAAATGAAATGGTTAAAAAACGGAGAGGCGTGGGACGATGAAGAAAAGGCCGAAATGAACGGCAAAAGTAGAAGGAGAACATGCGATGGCTGAAGAAGGGCAATAAGAGGGAAAGACAGCAAAAAATGAAAGAATTCAAGAAATCGAAGCGAAAAAAATGAAAGCGCGCATTGCTACCCCGAGAAGAAAGGAGAGAGAATTCGATCAACCTCTTCTTGATCGACCTCATTGAATCCTCCCTCCCCCGTTCTTTTCAAACAAAAAATTCGAAACGTTCGCGTAGAAGCCGGGCATTGGGACAAACCGATGGATACACTCTCAAATCCATACAGTCAGAGGTGTATTCGTATTCTGAAAGATCAGTCAGAATGCATCAGTGCGCGACAGTTTAAGTAGATAGAGCGAAAGGGGACCAAAGCGTCCAAAGAAATTCAAGTCTTTAGAAAAAATTGCTTGAAAGGTGTAAAGTGGCGCTGTAAGTAGTCGGTGCCTCAGAGCTACGAGTGAGTCGGTTCTGGTGACCTCGAGATCACGGGCACCCGGTTGGTTAAAAGACTAGTTACCCCCGTCTGATCACTGGATCGAGAGAATGAACCGTTTTGAAAGCGAAGAAAGCGACCAAGGCTGTTTGCTCGACACGCATTGTGTCAATGAGTGTGCGTGTGTATGTCGTGAAGGGCTTTTTCTAGGTCCGAACAGGGAGTGAGCATGCGCTCTTTACGGCTAGATAGAGTTTATAGTCCAAGCCCTTTCATCCATCGAGAATTTATAATGGCTCCATCCTTTCTTAGAGAAAACGTTCAATAAGACAAATTGATGTGTCTGCAAATGTCAGGAAGTCGGAGGAAGTTAGTTGATCAAATAATGTCCAACTCTTACAGAAATTTTTGGCAAAACTTGACCCAAATAACGTACCAAAATCTACCCTATGATTTTTTTTATTTCGTACACCAATGGTCCGAATATATCGTTGCTTTTTATGCACATACGCACATAATTATGTATTATAAAACCAATAATATTCTGAAAATAATTGAAATAATAAACATTGTTTTAAAAACAAGGCAATTGCCTCATATTATTCAAGTATATAATGCCTAACACAGGTCATCTAGATAGTAATGTCTCATATCATTTAATCAACTAGTGATTCTGTGTACTTGGCGTGATTGGACATATAAGCGTCGGTTTCTATTGTCGAAAATCTGGCCAAAGTTGAGTACTAATGCCGTAAGATGGGCATGTTTATAGTACGCGTCAGGAGCTATCCCTCGCATGGACGAATCTGCCAACGGCAACATATTCCCGGTTCCAACGTGCGCTTTATTTTTAGTAATTGTAGGAAACACATTTTCTGCGCATCGTTGCATACTAATTTTATACTTTGTTCATACAGTTGACGCCTTGTAATTTAGTTTTACTACATACCGTCGTCAGAACGCGCGATTAACATTCAATCATTGGTTACATTAATAATAGAGAAATATTGTGTTTACAGAGTATAGATACGATTTGCTCTGGCACTGCTTGGCTGAGGGTGCCATGTTGGTCAAGCAGGTAAGGTACGTTTTCTACAGCTCAACTATTGTAAAATGTATCGAAAATAAATAACATTATTACACTATGTGCAACACTATTTGCTTACAAATATCCTTTGAAAGGCATTCGTGGCGCGTGCATCGTGTAATAGATATTCTCCATCTTCCAGCAAGATCACGGTCTCATGACGTAGCCAGTTCTTCAACAGTTTTTCATGCTATGCTCACCTGGGTACGGACTAAGACTACGGAGGTCTTACCGACCCTCTTCTTACATTATATATTTACACAGAAAAGTCCTGTTTCGGCTGCTCTATCCAAGATTAATGTGTAATGAATATGAGTAACCCCCAGAGGGGAACAGGTATTTATTTTCTGCCGCGGGCCTCACAGTCTCTTTGAGTCCCTGAATCTCCTAACGTTCGTAGGGTTCTTCGGTTCCCGTCGATTGACGTAGGTCCTCTAGTAGAAGCAACTCATCGGTTCCACTGAGCTCTACACATTCCTCTCAGTAGAGCGCATGGAACACTCCCCTTCCGGGCGAGCCTCTCTGCACACATCTTCCATTGCCGTTGCTTACATATGGAAGGGAACCCTGGCTTGGGCTTTTCACTCCCTTCTTATTGATGGCTCCAACCTCGTTCACCGTCTACACTCTAGCGCGTACCTGGCCACGCTCTTTCCTTGCCCACGTAGGGATGGAACCTGGAGCCGCTTCACTGGCATTAGATGGACGATGCCGCTCCTGGACTGCTTCGTTCCAGCTTTCGTTTTCAGTATCTTCTGACCCTCATTTTGCCGCAGCTATGTAGACTAACATAAACACGCGCGCGGTCATACTAAAACTAGCCTCCTTAGAGATTTCCTGTAATTCAACATTCATATTACTGCCACCAGTCATACTAGACTTGCCTACAAGACCCCACCTCACAGAGCCCAGACTCCGCTCATTTGCTTCGTTCGACTTGTATAGAGGATAACTCTCCACTTTCGACTCTCCTTTACAATCTCGCCTCTTTTAGGCCATGCCCCATAGTCTCTTTTTCGAAATGCGTCTTTCTGACCCCTTCTACTCTATTCCCAGTCTGCTCTAAAAGAAAGATTTGCTCCCAGGACATCTCTTTGATTTTCTGCTGGGTACCCATAGACCCAGACACTTTAGTGCTACCCCGGCTTCTTTCCGACTCGTGTGTGCCATAGCAAGTTTCAAGTTTCGACTGCTGGAAATCTACAACGGAAGCGAGCGCAAAGGCTAGGATAAAAAAAAGCCCTATGATGCTTTGCTTGCCTTCGGCTAAACGCAGGCAATGGCATGGCCGCTCTACCAGGTCTCGTTGGTCAGAGAAGAAAGCAAAAAGATGTATCCTTGTGCCTCCACATCTTTGAGCTGCAGTCACGCTACCGACTACCAATTGACCAATAGAGAGAACTATTGCATCGATTGTAGATCGAAGTGGCGTGTTTAGTGGTTACGGTGGCAAGATTTAGGCCATGAGCTACCGATTAGTCCCGCCTCTTTTCCTGAGACTACCACTGCCATTTCGCCGCTCATAGTACGGCGCCGCCATGTCGCATAGCTACCGTCGCAGAAATAAGGGGCGATTAGGTTCGTCGGCTAACGTTAGGGGCCACGCAACCGAAAATCTTCAGCTGATGTAGGCTGAGCAACGCAAATCAGGAAGAGAAAACGCTCTATCTTATCTATGCCACTGCCGTGTCTATCCCATGCGCTGGTTGGCATTGAGGCCGAGTCCGGCTCGGCCGGCTTTTGTTCCTTCCGAATGGTTTTGTTTCCTGCTGAGGACAAAGGGGAGCCATTGATAGAGAGTTATTGCTCTTCAACAGCATTCAAATAGCGTCTTTCTCTTCGTCTGTTGGATATAAAGAGATGCGCTCAGAGTTACCTCGCGACGTGAAGGACAAGCCATGTCGGAGAAGAACAGATATCTACAAAGTACGACTCTGCCAGTGATTCCCGCAGACCTTTATAGCCCACATTGGTGGCTTAGCAAGGGGATTCCTGCAGCAAAATAGTGAACCCCGTTGTCAACCGGTGGATGCCACGGCAGCTTCATTGCACAGCCGTTTAACGAACAATGCCGATGTTGGCTATTTTCAGGCGATAGCCCAATGGATCAATGATTCCCCACGAAAATGGTTACTTAGATCGACAGCAACTTGGTAGAGACTTGGTGGTTTTTACTTCTTTGAGTGAACACTACCGAATCTATGAAAAAAGTAGCAACAAACTAAAATCATGGTGTACAATTTCTCAAAGAAAACCTGAAGATTAAGTAAGCCACGCTGACCGACTGTCTGTGCCTTTCTCGACATCCTTATACCTAAAACAAATGCAGCGCGATGCGTCGCTTCGTCAGCGATCTGTCAGATTCCTTTTAATGTCATAAACCCTTAAGTAATTCATAAAATCGCATGCAGCGTCATTCATTAAGCACACCCTATTACTAATGCACAGTCTCAGTACACTTTTTCAATATTTGGTATTACTCATCTTGATTTCTTTATTAAAACTCCGTTCCCATTTGGCATTTCCAACGCAGGTCTTTGTAATGCTTCAGATTTGATGCACCTGGAAGTTATTCTTGAAGTACTTCACAACTTTTCGACTCAAAATTCTGTGGTTTTATTAAGTATAACAAGAAATATCAAGAAGTATAAACGGTAGTGCAAATCTTAACAGCATGAATATGCTTAGCGCAGCATAAAGGCAGTTAATAATTTACAAAGAACATTATCCTGCTATTGTAACGCTATTTCGCCGCTTCTTCAAAATCAGCCTTAGATTATTAAACCTATGTCGAAGTATCGGTTTTTCCTTGTGGGCAGATGAGATGGACTCTGATGAATAACCGCACGTCGCTGTGGTTGTTCGAAATAAGCCTCTAAAGCAGAGGTGTAGACCCGACGATCTTAGAGAGCCCGAGAAGACCCATGTGATTTAGACGCAATGTCACTTATGTCGACACATTGCACTAGCGTACTGACGAACTAACGCCGATACGCCGCCAATGATGGGCAAACGACTCTGAATTTTACAACACGATATGGGACCTCTATCCCTCTAATTTCGATGATAATTTGATTACTACTCGGCGTGAATAATAAATAGTGCCAGTCAGATTGCAAAAAACAAAAATAATTGTTACTACATAGAACGGTCTGCGTTCGGGTTCCATGATATTGTATGCACTGGAATAAATGGAAAGAAAGTCTGTATGACTTTCTTCATGAATAAAACGAAGAAGACGGCAAAAGCTAAATTATGTCACTCGGTAACGTCTAAATCAGGAACGAATCAGATGCACGTTAAGCCAAAAGTTTAAGAACTGTCCCGCGTTATTATTGCTACTTTCTGCAATCATGTCACTGATAGAAATAGTCCAAGCCTTCATTGAATAGACTGGCTATTGCGCTACATTTCATCAATGTTTTTTTACAATATCAAATGAGCGTTACCTATTATAGTATTAATTTGTACCGCAGAGTCAACTCAGAGTTCTCTATTGCTACGAGATAGACTCGGCACTGCATAAAGGTATACAGCTTTATACTTTCTCATAATTCTTTGTTCTCTTACACTTACTCTAACCTAATACGAAATCTATTAGCCATGTAGGCTCCGCCATTGTTTGGCACCGCGGGAATGTAGGTCGCTACAGAATTCGGCGCAAGGAAAGCCCTTGAGGCGGTCTTGGGTTTCGTGCAATCTGGTTGGCAGCCTCTGGTTTTTAGCTTTAGCTCGTTCAGTCCGTCTTCAGTGTTCGCTTGTCTGCTATAAGACGGCACCGTAATTTCAATGAACAATCCCCCGTCTTACATCGTTAACTGTTTCTACATTTATAGCAAACACTACCAGCATCGTCCGAAACAGCAATTATGTGCTTGCATAAATTATGGACCTATTAATGCCTCTTATATAATAAGGCTGTCCATAAGGAGCCATCCCTTGTTTATATAACGCTTTTTGATAATAATTGTCATTATATCGTAGCATGGCAACCTCTGCGTACACAACAACCATGGCGAGTGCTGTGCGGTGTGAGCGAATATATTCTAATGGACCTGAATCAGAGAATGGGTGATCGCCTAAAACAATGCCCACAACGCGTGCCCAGACGTCTTATTTCCCAAGAGACACCTAAAGTGATGTAACTATTTTTTATCGCTATTATCTTCAATATGATACATATCGTTAATACTGCATCGTCCACGTTCAGTCACGGGTGCAGCAGAATCTCATACTGTTCACGGTGGCATATGCAGCTTGTCTGTATGCCATGCGAATTGTACAAACACAGGAGTGTGTTATTAGTTTTGGAATTGATTCTAATTAAGTGCACTAGACTAACATTGATAATACGAATATCTGCGTGAACAAAGTGCATCTTGTATGCAAAAATGGGTATGCGGATGTCATCGCAGCTCATAACAAAATCACTCGCAATTAATTCAGAAATGACACCGTCTGGAGCGTGAGTAGTAAAAGGCTTATTCATTACGTTTGAATCGAACCGTTTTTCGCGGCCATATTCTTTTGTGGAAGTAAAAAATGTATATGACAGTTAGAAATAGTTTAGTGCCTATTATAAGCAGTTCAGATGTCACACACGTAACACTGAATTGTGGGCTTGACATATTATGATATCAGAGATGTCACAGCACAGATCACGTTGTTCGCTCTAAGACAAAACATAGTCGCAGGTAGACCCACGTGTCTATAGCCAATCATCCGGTGCTACAGCCTGACGCCTTCATACCACTTGGAACCTACCTACAACGTACATGTTTAAAGTCACATATTTAACAAAAACTTCGGTGATGCATGTATCACATGCCGAACAAACCGAACTCAATAGACTAGAGTTGACACCACCACTGAAAAATATAAAAAGGTTTTGCAAAATGTGCTGCAATTAAATATCGATATTTCTTTTATCACAGAACGCAATATAATTTTTAAGCATATCAAAACGTACGGAATATGACACTTCCATGCAGAAATTTATCACTCCATACGAAATACCGCAGTGAATGGAATCGTATGGATTCGTATGCATAATGGATATAAGTCGTACTGGCTTCGCAATGGTGCCATAAGTTTGTTTCACTAGACCATTGCCTACAATACTACGAGAAGTGTGCGCACCTGAGCGAAAGCTCCCCGCTCGTAAAGCCAACTGTACAAACCGACTATCAATGAATTGGTTATGCAAGCTGAACCCCAAGGCCAATATTTCTTCGCATGTTGATTTATCTCGCTGTGTACATAGCAGTGCCTTTATTGCGTTTCTATTGAGCATTGCTAGTCGACTATTAGACGTCGCTAAATATGACAGGCTCCAGCGTTTCTCAGAGGGCCTTTGACTATGAGGGTACATGCAAACTGTGTTAGCAGCAAACAATAAGGGAGACTTATTTTAATGGCATACTAATACACAAATCAGAATACAAGCGATCTTGGGGAACAATAGGTAGCAGAACTAAAACCTTTGTTGGCTTTTGCGAACATTGGGTTCCACCTGTTGCTGTTGATAAAGAAACGCTGCTTCCAGTCTAAAAGGGCCATAAGACTTTAAACAACCAACGGTAAACTAAATAGGGTTATCCGCGAAAAGCGAGCCTTGCGTAATCTGTTTCGACGAACCCCCGTCCATTGTTGAGTCAATTGTTCAATGCCAGATACTGCGGAAGGCTTGAGTTTTGCCGCCTGATACCGTTCCTTTACTTCCAATCGGGTTCAAACAGCCGACACACAGTGATGAAAAGTACCAGTGTTGGACTGGCGCAAGATCACAGCCAATTGTGCGGATCGTCAGTCCTTTCAAACACCCCGCTTTTGACGTGCTTTTCTTGATAACGCTAGATTTCCTTCTTAACAACAGGGCATTTAGAAGCAGTAAACCGCTATCTATACCCATAAGGAACGCTTAACGCAACGTGTCTGACAATACATTAATGGCATTTCCCGTTTTTGACCATTTGATGGTTGACGGTGCCACAACGCCAGGAATTGAACACCCTCTGCGACAGCCATAGTCGGTGGAGCCATGACCGCCGCCAATAGCGGGGAAATTGTATCGAGTGTTGTTCATTCAACGGGCCCCAATCGATAGCAACGCAGTGACTGATAAACACGAAACTACTAACACGAAAAACAAAAAAAAAAACGTTAAGAAAACATCACGTCACCACGTAGTTCTCGAGAATTGAGACGGTGTTGATGTTTCTTCGCGACTGCCTTCTAGCCGATCTATCGTCACTACCCATGGCGACATGACATCATTGAATTTCTCTTGTGCCGCTGTCGCCGTCGCCGCTACGTCGTCTCACTCGTGCGAAACTACGCTCGAGGTGTTAATGTCTTGAGACATTATCGCTGACATAAGCGTGCTGAAAGCGCTGAATTGTTGTTAAGCTTGTAACTCTATGTGTGGATGTGTGTGTATACATGTGTGTGTGTTGCGTCTGAACAGGTAATGTTTGCACGGCGCTAAGCATAGATAACGTAGTTAGATTGCAGAAAAACAACCGACAGACGCTGTCATGAGGGCGCGCGTTTAAGTGGGTGAGCTAGTAAACGTGTTCTCGTTATTACACCTAAGAAAAGTTTAATCCTGTGTAAATGACTAGGGTAGCACCTGAGGCACAAATAGCTTGGTTTTCTAATTCGTATTGCCGTTGGACGACACTGCTGAAGCTGTTAAAGTTGCTGGTGCCATTGTAGCTCGAGCACATGGATGGAATTGGTGACCACTTTGTACTGATACCTGAAAATTGTACTGTGTTATAGCCAATCTTCAGCGCACTGCTCAAATATCAGTAGCAAAAATATCTAGATGTAATCTATATCATTTGTTTTTATATAATTTGATGTAACCTATATAACTTGATTTTATTTTTTGCGGCGATACTTTACGGGTAAATGGCGAAACGATGAAGATGCATTAAGGGTAGGGAGAGTACTTATACCTGCGGACTAACCGATTTATCTTTGTTTGGCTGTGCAACTACGCATAAGAAAATTTGAGGTAATTAAGCTATTCCATGTTGTTCAGTGAATTATCTGAATAGGTGACACCCCGTAATAGTTTCGCAGAAAGTTAGAAAACAGATCTAAGGTAATTGCCTCAAATGCAGAAAAGAGAATTTATTACTGAATAAAATATATAAAAGGATGAGCGTGTTTATGTCAAATTCTTATGCCAAAAATTAGGACAAGATAAAAACGCCCTCTTATTGCAACGATTATACGTAGCAGAAAGAGCTATAGAAAAAAAACAAAATGATAATCACTGTTATATTTAGTACGATATTTGATATATTACTATTTAGAGATATCTCTTTGATGATTTCTCTAAAGTCAACATTTATTACAACTAATCTTTTGCCAATTATTTAGCAAAAATGTCTATAATTTTTAACTAGCTATATATATATATATATATATATGGATTAGATTGTAGTCGTAATGACATCTTTGGAGTATAAACAACAATCCACGATTGGCTAAGTACGGTGTGGGCCTGAACTAGCTCTATAGTGTCCATGCAGTCTCAAGCCAAGCACTCATGGCCATTCGTGTGATTAACGTCAAAGTCTCGCCTCCCTCTTTCCTACACCCAGTGCCAGCGCTCTCTCAAGTTTTTCATCGCGTTGCATTCGCTTTCCTCATAGAGAAGCATTCGAGCTGGAGGGAGCAAAGAGAGATGGAGTAGATAAGATATGAAGAAAAAGGAATGAGTCAAGGTCAAGCAATTGCACGAGAAGAACTAAGAACCAAAGCCCAGGAGCCGGGCATCACGGAACATGTGGGCAAAAGGCAAGAAGAGCAGGACGGAAAAGAAAAATATACAGAAAAGGGAGAGAGAGAGTGAGATAAAGAGCAAACAAATTCTGACAGGGTGTAGACAGGGAACTGAGTAATCTCCTATTAATTGCTCTGCTCCAACTCTGTTCTGCAGAAAGCTCAAGCAATTGCTCTTTTCCGAAGGTCAGAGCTTTTGGACCATCCAGCTAATGCTCCTAGATTCCTGAAGGTTCACCCGGCACTACCCCCAAGTCATGAGCGCCTTCGCAGTTCTGCCCGCGTGGTCGCTCAGTGAAAACAGGGCAGAAGAAAGATAAGATTACATATTTTTCGGTGACCATACTCGCCTCCAACTGCTGGACGAAACGAAGTCAAAACAGAAAAGGTGTCTGAGCACTAGAAGCAGTAATCGTGTCAGCCGTCGGACAATTCGGGGATCGGTCGTGGTCATGATTGCGTTTATTGACATATGTATCTCTGACCGTAGCTTTACCTGACGTCGCCTAAGCAGCGGTAATAAAAAGCAACATGGGAGTGCAGCATATCCTTACGTAGATTATATATATATATATTCGTGCAAAGTAAACGTTTCCCTTAAAATCAGTTTGTGTAGCATTAGTAATTGCACAAACATGTTAGATTTCATGATTTCAATGCCTTAGCTATTTCTAAATTCTGTAGCAATAGTTGTCGACTTATTACCGATGATATTCAAACAAACGGAGTCTTCGTGCAAGATATATGGCCCATCTAGCTTTAATGTTAACGATAGTTCGCGCGATTTGCTACACATATTCTGAAAAGTCAACCCTGAGGCCCAGAATAAAAAAATTGTATTTTTTTATACTTTACTGGTTGGCTGAAATATCTTTAAGTGGTGGTGGAATGTTAGTAATAATAGGTAAAACAGTGGCTCATTAAGAGACCCCAATGGTAGAGACGCGTAGTTATATTAATGAGCATACCTTCAGTTCAACCGTTACCCTATATAAAAGTCCAAATGATAGTGATCATAAAAAGAAATAAAATTCCTTTCCATCCCTTTTTTATTTGAAAAGATCAACATTTAGCAAATAGTACATCTAGTCTGACCATGCTTTTTGCTCCTCTCCACTTCTCAACAAAAAACGAAACTGAGTACTAATTATTACTGCTTTCAAACTTCATGTGAGATATTCAAGAGGAACTTGAACGATTAACGTAGAGTACTTCGGTAAAGGCTTGGTGAGAAGATGATAGTGAAGTACTGGTACAGATTATTATCGCGCCTGTGTCACTGGTAGTGTACAGCATGAGTGTCAATGAATAATGTAAGCGTATGGCTAGTTTCCAATGTATTTGTTTTGAGTAGTAGGTGCTTGGAAGGACAAACGGTCACGTGTAGCATTTTGGTATGAACAGTCTCTAGCTCCCATAATGACTGGCACTAGCAACTTGATATACATGTTTTAGATTATCGAATACGTATGGTTATTCGTCGAACGCACTGAAATCCAGCAGAAGTGTGACAAATATAATAACTCTAGTTGGCCATCAAGTGATCACCCAATCAATGTCTGCAACCAATGAATCGATTAAAAGGCATGAACATACGTTCTCTTTTCCGTTTGCTATTCCTTTTCTTAGCCGTTGCTAGTAACGGGAAAAAAATGGCAATTTCAGAATTTGATCGTGTAGCGTGCCTTGTGACAAGCAATTTTGAAATATGGCTCCAGCGCGAGTGGTGCACTAAGCTAATTGCGGAGATAGCACTGTTGAGATAGAAGAGGAACCGTAGAAAAAGCACTAGTACACATATCAAGTTTAAGCAGCTGCGTATGGCACCCTTGGGTACCCATATCGATATTTTGTTCATATATGAACTCATTGTCTTCGTTAGTCATTGGCTTAATCATGGTCGCGAAAGACGGCTGAAGCACACTAGAATCAAATCTCAGTTTTTAAATAATTTAATGATGTATTTATTTCAAGAAAAATAATCTTGAAAATTTCGCAGGTTGTGAAAGCATAGATAATGCGTATTCGTCAAGCGGCTTATAAGGCGTACCACAATTTTACTCGAAGAAGCGTTTTTGAAGCGTTTGTAGTGTCTGTATCCCATACACAGGATTTAAATTTACATCCTAGCTTATACCTTCATTCTAACTTAAAAAAGTCTAATATATTTTATTTTACCTGTGAACCCTCGAGCTTAGGCACTCTCTGAAGATTTAGCGTAAACGTCGAAAGTACTACTATAAGCATGAGCACTTGCGAAAGGTCGCTCGTCTTAAGGTTAGGCTAGTGTAATATATTGAGATAAGATTCACGAGCCTGAGTTCAGAAGACCGTGGAGTATTTGTAAAGTAAGTGGTGAGCAATAAGGTAGGTCAAACATATATCTGAATGTTGCAAACGAAGGTACTGTTGGAACTCTCCCAAAATAATTCTATTCGAATTTGGCTTTCAGTCTGCAGCCCTTTCAGTGTTAAAAACAACATAATAATAAAGATAGAAGTTGAAAGTATAAGATAATATTTAATATCCCATGTGGAATCTCTAAATTACTTTAAATGCTTAAGGAGCAACTGTAGACTTGTCTGATCTCTCTCGCTATTTGTATTTTTCTACAGAGTTGTTGCGTGACATAGAAATTATCATGGTTTATCCGGCTTTTATGTCGCTGTGAACGCGTTAAGCTGCAAGTCACGTTCTATAGCGATCAATGGTCGTAGCCGATGAGTGCTTCGAAAAGACAAAAGGCTATTGTGGCAAAGGTCAACAACATTGGCTATGGCATAGTATATTGCTGTTGCAAACTAGCTATTATGTTGATCTTTCTGCGGAAGAAGGAATTATGGGAGAAACTACTACACCTCACAACCCTTGATACTTGACTGGTTCATTGGTCACATATTGCGGTAGATCTCAGCCACAATCAAGCTATTTAAAAAAAATAACGTATAGTATGGAAAGTGAGCTTCTGTTTCGGTTTCAGTGTAAGCCCAGTCAAGTGAGATAGGTACTTTGTTTATAAACACAACGGTTGGTATACAGTGCTGTGGATCTTACTGCTTCGGTCGTCGACCGGGGTTTCTAGAGGTCAAAATGAAGTTATCATTAAGTACCTCCTGTCAGGTAATAACTAATTAATAGCAGATGCCACATTATGCCTGAACCCTACGCAGCAGAGGTCCCCGCAGACAACACCGAAGTTCTGTTGACTCCGCGGAGCCGTCAAGCCGATAGAGATTCCTCAAAGCCAGATACGCTAGGATACGGATATGATGATTTTTACGGTACAGAGCTTGTGCTACTTCGTAAGACGGACCCGATACATATAAATGTGCGATGGCGTGGATTGAACGCGTGCACCTACGTGTCTAGCCCGGCCACAAAGCGCACGCGAATACACCAGGCCATCGAGCTGGACAATACTCAGTAATACTCATATGCCTAAATAACGAGCACACGTATTCTTTTTCATAGTATTTTTGTTGGAGTTGACGGGGAGTGGATGATTCGAAGCGTCTGTAAAGCTCGGAGGGCTGCCTTCCCCTAAGATAAAACGCTTCAAAAAATTAAAGTCGGGCGGAAATTCAACACAAAGCTCGACTTAGATATAAAGTCGAGCTTTCAAGGTTCTTTTTTTTAAAGCGCATTTAAGGATCGTTTAGGGCGATTTTAAGGTTTCAAGGGATCAAAAATGATCCGTTGGAAGCCCATCACAAAACCTAACGCCTAAATAAGCTAACGTAACCAAGAAGTCCATTAAGTTAATCAGTATAAAATTAACTTCATCGCAATTTAATGAAGATTTTACAAAATTGTGTAACCTCTAATTCAGTGCCCAGGCAGAATGAACAATCCAAACGATTTTTTCCGAATAAAACAGTAATCGTTGTCATGATTACAATAATATAAATTTAAACACTGATAAAAATTACAACCAAAATCATGACAGTCTATACCTTACATCTACGTAGCGTTACGGTACGCGACTAGATTTTTCTATATGTACCCTTTAGCGTCTCACAGCAAGCGCGATGTCAGGGCCGTCTTGAATAAGGGTCAATGCAAGCACCCTACCATCTACGATCAGCAACTAACCAAGTCAACGATGGCCATAACTGCTGGTAAGATGGAAAAAAAAGAAAGTGGCGCTGTTGAAGGATATTAAAAATCTCGATTTCGTCGTCATCGTCTGCCATGCAACAGGCAACAATGGTGAATTTGCATGATAATCGCCATATTTGGTTGGAGACTAAGAATAGAGAGGAGGACGATGGTGGAGCGGATGGTGCTTCAGTTTTGGAACGGGCCTTTGCTGAACCGTAGAGACTGTTATTTGCAGTCTGGCGACCCTACAAAAGAAAAGGCTGAATACGATGCAGCCTCGAAGAACGAAAATGAGGAGCAGCGTCAGCGGGAGCGGGGGCAAGGCCAAATAAAAATGCAAGGGTTTCTTTTTGTCGAATGGGAACGAGCAAGTGGGTGCAAGAGTTTCCTCGCGTTTCTATAAACGCAGTCGCAGTAAAAAACCGTGCGTTGACCGACTACGGCGAAGAGGAGCTTGAGGAATGATATTGAGGTCGGTACCGATCACGTCAGGCTTTCTGTCGAAATGGCTACCGGAAAATTCGTCGCTGCTGTCGAGGTCGTCCCCGCTGTCAAGCTAGAGAAAACAGCTAGGGACACAAAATCCAAAAACGGCGACGGTCTCAGTTAGCTGACCTCCTTTTGTTGCACATCGCCGGCTTTGCCTTGTCTATTATTCCGCGGCGCCCCATATCACACAGCTGCACGGGACCAAGATGAATTTGCTGGGGTTTTCATAAAAGTAGTCTCTGGCCATATCTGGCAGCACGATTGGTACGCATTATGAGTATGTGTGGTGACTTTGCTAAAATAGACTATGCAGTTGAGATGAACGAGTGTGCATCGGGCAACGTTCGGCATGACAATATGCCATCGAGAATAACATCGCTAAGAAAACCACCGATAAGAAGCGCGACACTAGACATTTGATATAGATGAAAAGAGTGAGTAAGCAAGGTTCTGTGGATAAGCTGCTCTTCCAGGTCAACAAAAATAACAAAAAAAAAATTAAGGTGCGGCTAAGTCATATTGTTTCGTCGGAAAGATCTTTTGGAAGTGTACCAAGCGAGTGCTTAACATACATATGTATTTCTATAGATTATTAGTTCAATTTTTCTTACGCATTTCCAAAAGAATACCAATACAGGTAGAATAGACGATAATGTGCGACCGAACCTAATGTGCGAACGTGACCCGCCTAGCTGGTTATTAAGTTGATACCTTCTGACAAATAATCTACATTCAGCATTCTGATATCTTTTAGATCTACGTATTATACGAACATAGTACGCAACAATAATTGAATCCATTCCAGAAGGTAACGTTTATCGCACTTCGTCCGTGTTCTTCTTGGCGACGCGAAACATTCTGATCGAGCGAAAGAGCTAAGGAAGAGCAAGATAATGTGTAGAAACACAGGAAAACGTAATAACCACAACGGTTGTGCACACGTGCACACATCTATGAGGACATATAGATTTGAAATACCTCTGACCTTATTTGAGTACTTCTCATATATAGAAGGGGCCTGTCATCATTATCTATAGCCAGTTTCCTTAGTCGATCCAGTACACGCCGGCAAAGCCCTATATGTCGAAACCTACATGAGTTCCCGAGGTGGTTCTTTTATCAGTTAAGTAGAATAAATGGTGTCTATAAAGTCAATTCACTTGATATACCACTCTCCGTCCGCCCACCCAGTCGCTTTCACCAAGAAAATTTACGCCTTTTTGGCTCTTATGCGGTACCACAACATATCCTACATATCAAAGGTTCCTATATGACCGTGATGTGTCAGCGATGGTAGGCACTTACATCCATCAATCTCTGATTTCTCGCGACTGGTCCTAGAGGGGAGCCTTACCGGTTAACTTCACCAATTCGTGCTAAGGAGTACTCCCAACGCAATTGCAGTAAGTAACCTTACCATCGCCTTAATAGGGGGTGCACCAGGGAAAATACATCAAGTCATTCATGTGCGTGCTATCACGGCAGGGAAAACGTTCTTACATAAGCCATGAACCTTTTGGCGTATTGATGCTGACCGCCCAGCCCACGTAGTGAATGGCGAGCGGAAAAAATGTATTCAAAGGCAAAATGAGTTTTCCAACTTACGTGAACCAAGCGTGTGTTTTGGGCCAGATTAGGATGAATCCCATACCATATATTCGGTATAACGACGTTATTTGCTTTATCTGGCCACCATTTAATCGGCTAGAACCATCTAGCAACCTACCCTAGAATTACTTAATGGTTCCTAGATTGATACTCTATTTGATCGTTGGGTTGCTAGTTTTACTGGGTTATACCTTACCGGCTACTGGAACGAATTAGAGGCAAAACTAGCTAATAGAGATTTCTGCAAATTATCTCGATGGCATTACATCATACAAACCAAAATCGTTTCTTTATGTATTTTCGCGTATACACTGCACTGAAGTTGCATATCTTTTCAAATAATGAAGCTCAACATAAAGCGATTTTACTGCTTGTAACTTCAGCTCGTTGTAGAGTCGTAGATAAAAAAGACTAAGTACTTTTCTCTTTGTACTCCCTGCGTTCTATCTGTGCTAGTGAAGTAGTGAGTTATATAAGTAATTTAGTGTCCTTTGCAGAAGTTGTATGCTTTTTTGACTGCAAGTTCTTCCAAACGGAAAACTAAAATGGTAGGCCCACTGGTATAGACAGGTACTTTCGGCATTTTGTCACCCAGCAAAAGCATAAACTTTAATATAAAATTCCAATTTAAATATATTTTTGCTTACTCCAGTGTGGCTATAATGAGTTTCACAAAAAGGCTATTTAAAGAAGATCTTAAGATAATAAAAATGCACGTAGAAACGATGTCATTCACGTAGAAACGTAGAGATTCGCTGCCATCAGATGATGTGTGCTGTGATTTCAGTATTAGCGAGTCTGTACAGAGGTGAAAGCGCGCGCTCGGGACCAAGCCGTTCAGTACGTCTGCGATTGCCGTATACGATGTAAAAGGTTTGAGTTTCGTATCTAGTAGTAATTCTAACGGCGTCTCTGCGTATGACTGATGATATATGGGCTTAAGTTTGGGTTTTACTTGTGACGCTGTCATCGTCTGTTGTCACAGCGACGTATCACTCCAGCAGCAACTAAGTTCCTCCAAAATCCTCATTAATACTGACAATATAGATGTATTACACGTCGTGAAAAAATCGTGAATTATCTTAATCAAAATGTTCTTATAAGCGTTGGAAGATAATTAACGACTTTGTACTGACGTCCCATTTCGAGCTCATTAAAAAAATAATGCCGAATATTAAAGTAACGAATCTTTTATGCTGCACCTGCATATTTATCTGTCGGGCTAAACTTCTATCATGCAGTCGTTCTATTTGCATTACCTTCCCAGACTCTTCCCTTTCTCTCGTCCCCTAAATATTTAAGCAACTTAAATTCAATTCGTTTGACCTTCAAAGCCCAGGTCTGAACCTATCAGACCAATGTCACCGAGACGAAAGCTGGAGTAAGTAATAGAACGGCAGATCGGTCATATTAAAGTCTGGAAATGATTAGACTGGAATTCGTCAAGCGACGTTTGAACGTTAATGGACGTTCCAGCCACGTACTGAGTTTGAATCCGGCTCGTTCTGTGAGGCAGCGTGCCACTAGGATGAATTTGATTGGTTCCAACCGTTTAAAGCTAGGCTTATAAAATCGCGCCAGTGAACTTGACATCATAAATTACGGACCATATTTCTGCACTTTAAGCTCGTCTGCCGTTTGACGGCATTCATTCGGGTAGCCTATTCGGTTTGGCCCTTTCCACGGTTTCAACCCAGCAACACTGGCATTTTAGTAAAATGACCTCTGTATAACCTCTGTAGTCTAACCTCTGTAGTATAACCTCTGTCATAACCTCTATCATAACCTCTGTAGTATAAGCGGCGACAGCATAAGCAGAACCCGTTGTCAATTCGTTCAAGCATATCTATTTTTACAAACGCAGTCGTCAATCAGCCATTATAATATGAAATTGGAACCAGCTGGCTACGCGGACTAGTGTTCACATCAACCTTAACTGAGATAATTATTGAGAGTTGTGTTATTCCAGAAATTCATATGTTTGTCAACGATTGCGGTATATATATTTTTCTTGGCTTGACAATCGGCCAACATTTAACGTCTACGATGGCTCTTTTTGCATCACTCCGTAAGACAAACCCCAAAAATGTAAATGTGGAACGGCGGGAATTGAACCTGCGCATATGTGTCTCCTCCGGTCGCAAGACGTACGCGAATGGCCCCGACCTCAACAATTGGGGTATGACGTAGCGAAACTACATGTTCCATGCAACGTAAGTGATGATTGGTGGCGTTCCCGATCTCACATATGTGAGATCGTCGAAACCACAAATTTGCACAACACCATCTAGAGTCCATCGCAGTCTGCTATGAGTTGCGCTAGCTTGAAACGATGCAGCTATCGGTATCAGCCAGAAAAGGCATGAAACCTACCGGAACTATATTGACTCTGACGAAATTATCAAAGCGGCACTGTAATCAAAACCTATTCTATTGCGGTACACCTCTGATACGGCATCATTTGTAGTTGTATTTGTACAACAAACAACAGATCCTATATATCAACCATATTCAGGGAATCAATTCAACTAGTATTGATCCTCTACCTAGGACATAGGCTTCAGGCTGTACATAACATATGTAAGTCGGTCGTCATTAAGTAATTATTAATCCAACCTACCAGTTATGAGTTATCCTGCCACACCTTTTTTTCAGATTTATTGTCCCGTTTTGCTCAATAGTCAATAGCTTTTAATATTTAATTCTAATGATTGTTTAACAGTAGGTATGGCCCATATTAAAAATTACAACTAATGGGCGCTCGCCGTTTCGAAGATTAAAATTAGAAGTTAGATATCTAGCATTTTAATGTATGTGCATAGATATTAAAGTATAAAAGATAAGCGTAACGGAAAATTTTGACAGTCGTGGGTCTGATTGGTATCAAGTTTCGGTTACAAGTGGCATACATTTTTAAAGCGGAGACTTTGCATAGAAACGACTGTACTCCTTAGTTCATGCGTGAAGACGTTTTCCTTCCGAATTCTACTCATATGCTTTATATTTTCTTCAACTTTTTGAATGAACTAACTCCCTGTTAACAACAGTGAAGTTGACTAAGATCAGCAATTATGCGACGACTGGCTTGATCGTTGCTAGTTGTCAGAAAATGAATTTTCTTCGTTCTCGACGGCATGTTCGGTTCTCAGTTGTTTCATGCGAAGGAAAATGGACCTTGAACAGTGCATTGCACTATTGGTATCATAATCCATGTGGTCTATCTGAGTGCGTATTTTTCCTGCCAGGTGCGGTATCTCATTCGCATTAGACTGTCATTCATTAGTGTCTACTGTCACACTCTTCTTTTAAACGAACCCTCCACAAAAGTTATGGCTTTCCTTTACGTTGTGTTTCCATTTCCTCTCACTTTCTCGCCTTCCCTTTGTAGGTATCCGAACAGCTAAAGCAAGCACTCTTCGCGTCTTTGCGTATGGCCGTGACCTTCTTGCTTAGCCACGCGGTCAGCCTGCGCCATTTGAATTTTACGTATTCGATTAACAGTGTAAGGTGGCAGCCCGTTTCGCCAGCGTGGTAACCTCTCCACGCATCCCTCAGCGGAACGGCGCGACTGCAACCAAATATCGGTTTTGTTGGAAAGTTCCTCGGCGATTCGGTTGCAAGTGCGTGAGAATCGTGTTCCGCTTCTGTCAAGCGAGACGAAACACCGCTCCCTTCTCATGGCCTCATAGGCTTGCCCTGGTCTCCTCACTTACTCACCCGGTCAGCCACTTGATCGCCCTTTCAACCGGTGTCGTGCTCGGACACGCACTACGGGCCCATTACTGCTTTTTCTTTCATTGCTTTGGCGTTCGGAAGGTCCTACTTCGTTTCTTCTCGCCTTCTCCCCTAATTCCTGGTTCGCGTCGATGTCGTGGTAACAGCGGTTGCGGAGGGTCTGTTACTCGCGCCTGTATCGGCAGCCATCCGCAAGTAAATTGGCTCTTAATACCACGACGAGCGAGCGAACGAGAGAGCGAGGTAGAGTGAAGGTAAGGCGAAAACGAGAGAAACAGGGGGGATAAGCGTGGATACGTCCCTCTAAGATCCTTCTCTGGGCAAATCCCGTTTCTTCGTCTGGCTTCGGGTTCTGCGGCAGGACCACATCGGCACTCGCCGACGCAGGCGAACAGAACTCCAGTACGGGCCAGCACCGTTCTTCATCGCCGTTTCTGCTTCGGCGGTCGGCTGGTGTTTCAGCATGCCTCGGTGTCGGCCCTGTATGCCGCTACGACTACCTGCCAGCGCTTCTGCTAATTTCTGCCATGATCTGGCCGGTCGGTTCGTCCTCCGCTTCATTGGCACGCGGGTCACGTCGCCAGCGCGTCTGAAGGGCTCAAGCGGTGAAGGCAAGCAAGTGAAGGCGCTCCCTAACCCCTAATGCTCTCTAAATAGCCTCTCTACCTTATAGCCATTGCCGCGCCCACTGACGAGAAGATGAGGTGGCGGTTGATGTTGTGGTGGAGGCAGTGTTGCCGGAGCGGCAGACGCGTACCTTCAAAAGGTGTGTGCGTAGTTGAGCGTCGCTTGGCCCGGCTTTTGCATGGGGTAGCAAGTTTGCCTTCTGCTAATGGCCATCTCATACTACTAAGGGTCCAGGTCGTCTAGGATGGTAGTCCTCCGGATTTTTCTGTGCCAGTTTCTAACCTCTCTACCCCGTGTAAGCGTTTGAAACTGAGCGGCTCTTAGTAGCTGAGTGGAGTGACGGCCCAAACACCGAAACGAGAGAAGCAGCCAAGGACCAGACGAACGACTCGCAGACCTCTCGTCGTCTTTTGCCAGTAGGAAAGGGCAAACAAGGGCGCTTGATGGACCGTATGTATTCGTATGCCCTGGGCAAGGAAGTTCTTATAGGCAGAACTATGCCACTCGACCCGCGTGCAAGTCACAGCTAAGCCTGTCATAAGCGCTGCACTTGTAAGTAAAGTGTGGGAAGAAAGCAATAAAAGGCAATATAATTAAGCGCGCATGAGAAGCGGTGAAGCAATGTCCCTTTTTTGGCAACGACCTTTGCAGCAGCTGTAAAGGCGTATCTTTTAGCAAAATACCGTTGGTTGGTGGGGAGGATCTGCAAAGGACTGCAGGCAAAAACGTCTGCGATGGTATAAACACAAGTGTTGGGTGACCTGGCACTATGGAGGATTTAAGGAAGTTAGGGATCGAATTTGTTTGGAAATGAAACTGGAGAAACGTAAATGACGGTGATGACTTGCGGCCGAGCAAAAACTAGTGTAAAAAAGACTCGCTATTTTTCGAGCGGTACGTGTACAGGGAATGCGCATAAATTATTCCAGCAGCAAAATGGACGCATCCAAGATGTTTGGGAAAAGTTAGGGTCGAGGAAAGAATTTGAAAATGGCGTGGAAGCTGCAACGATTGCGAAAAATGATATATGATGAATTGAGAGCTCGCATTATATATCCTCCGAGGAGACCAGATTTACACGGCATAAAAATGAAAATCATGTGCTCTTCCAAATAAGCCTCTCACCGCAGTTTTTTTTTTGTTATAACTAGGTCAATTTAAAATAATACAATTAAGTAATATACATATTAAATGCTAGACACCTGAGCATTTATAAATGTACGACTTAATGCAGTTCTCAATTGGCAATTTATTGGAACTTTCCAGCGCAGTCTGCTTTGAAATTTCTCCTTGCGAACTATTTTATATACTGAAGAGAAAATGTAAGGCACATTGGTGGGAAGCTCTGTTTAGATTTCTAATTACATTTGCCTATGCATTTTCTTTTATCAAGTGACGAAATGCGCCTGATTTTGCCCCGATTACTATTACTGCTGTTCCTGATCGCTAAATGTAAATCGCTAAACGTGCTCAATCCACACTAGGTGTTCGGTATACTACACATCAAACACCTTCAATAGCGGCCATAGGAGAGCAGTAAAAGCAAAGTGCATTCATGTGTAACCAACAAATATCAGTTGTTTATTGCGTAGTCGTTTTATGGGTAACTCTAACAGTGGCAGCAGCAGAAAAAAAGAGTGTAGAGAAGGGACGTTTGCCTAACAAACCGTTTGGGAAACGAGGCCTGCGAGCAAGTATAAGTGAAAGTTTCGCTTCACCCCGTTAGAAGATTTTTACCCCTTTGATGAAGATTCGTGTCAGTACTAGTCTGATTATAATATAATATCTATGGGCCACTACTTACTAGGAATTTACTATAGCGTCACAGGCAGAATCAAAAGATTATCTATAGAAACAAAGTTTTGAACAACTGTCGATGCCCATCAGTTCGAATATTAGAAGACTATGCAGAAAATTTCACAAGTTTCACAACAGTAACTATGATAGTACAAATTTTAACAGACGGTGAAAAAACGATATACGAAATTACATTTTCGATATTAACATATTATTACATGTTTATTAAATATATTTTCTCTTCAGGACTTGTTTAGCTTGTTTTAAGATCAAATGGTAATATAAACTCACGAGGTTCTCAACTACTAATTACGCTAACACTTACGAGTACTTGACATACGCACCTTAGCTGAGGCAAAATTATTTAGCTGTTTGACTTAACATTGCTGGTCAGATGGGAGTTTCTGGAGTCGAGTCTCTTCGAATAAAGAATTCATTGCAGTGACGTACTAGCGATAAAGAAGCAACAAGTCTGTTTCTTTTTTCAGCGTAAAATTCTACTTCAACGGTTGTACATGTTTCCGCCGGAACCAATACATACTAAGAACCCCCCATTTTAGGCATCGCAATCCGTCATGGCCGATTTTCAATATCAGCCCTATGGATCCTGTGGTCGATTTTTTTAGGGAAGTTTGTAGTGTCTCACCAAACAGGCCCAGTTTGTCTGTTTTCTCTGTCGGAAGATGATCTTGGTCACGTGCGTACTAGAAGATCAGGCAAGCTTGGGATACTGTTGCTACGAAGCACATCGGATACTGATCAGGTGAGTGCGTCGCAGGTGGGCAAACACCCGACAAGGATATTACCTTCGTAAAAATAGGATTAAGTTGACTCGGTAGTTCCCTGGAGATTCTGTAAGGTACTTCTCCTAAACTGAGGAAGTCTGGAATCGACGGCGCTGAATACGGACTGCTCAATAGCTGGCAGAAGTCTTGTTTCCGTTCGGTGTTCAATTAATAAACAAAAAAATGCGTTTGAATTGTTAAACTGCACAAGCTCAACAATTAGCCTGAAAAGGTGCGGTCATTTGGTCATTCCACTCGCTACGAATGCGATTTCGTACGGATTTGACCAATACAAAACAAAAGGAGAAAATGGTGCGGTGTAAAGATATCTAAAAATATTTTCAACATTGGAAACGTTATAGTTATCGATTTCTAAGTGTCAAGGCTAGGTGAACAGATGAAACAAGCCAGTAAACTCTGCTGCACATGAAATAAATACAAGGCAACATGTCCTTGCACTAATACAAACATGAAATTTCACTCAGTGCAACCATGCTGTACAGGGCGGACTTTTTATGTTCAATAGCAATGGAACAGACTCGAAAAGCACCCCGCTAGGACAAACTGAACTCTCTCGGAGTCCAATCTTTTCGGGCCTCGTATATCGTACGAAGCCTACGCTTTTTGAAAGTGACGCTAATGGATCTGAATAGGCGCGCGCGGAAAGACATCCAAAGCCTGCAACATTCAGTCAAAGCTCTAAACATCGTAGAGCGAAACACAGTTAGCCTACGCAGTTTTACAGCGTGTCAACCGTATTTACCTAGTTAAGCCATCAAACTGCGTGTAAGGACGTCGTGTGATAAAATTAAGAACACTAGTCCCCCTGCTAAATATTTTGCTGCGTTTAGAAGTTTAAGAAGTAACATCAACATGTTTAAAGAGGTATCGTTGGATTTGCAATGGTTGACATATTTGATCGTGTGTATTCCGTGTAATAAAAAATATCCGCCCTCAAGACGCTTGTTTTTGGCCTTTTTTCATACGTCCTTCGGCGAACATCACGTTTTGATAGCAGTTTACGACTCCAATTGCCTCTCTCAGCAGGCTTTTGTTTCCCGTGAATTAGCTAAACGGCATACAAGCTTCAATGCAAGCAAAGCGAACAATACCTACACGATACCTTACTGTTCTTGTACCTGCGTAGCTATGTACGTTGTGTAATACGTTTAGTATAAAGAAAAGCTCCGTAGTTCGTCGGGTTGTTGAAGCCATATCCAATCACCCGCTTCTTCAGGAATGCGAGGAATACATAGATCTGTATGGCGAGGGCCTCCGCGTCCTGTTGGCTACCACGCAATGCCCGGATCGGGTAAAAGAAGCAAAGTTTGTTATAGATACGATTGCTGGCGAAGAACGTCCGGCCGCCGCTTTTGCTATTTACAGCGGCATCACCCAAGGGTGTATACACGTGTCCAACAACCCTCATGAAGTACCAAAGCTGGCCAGCAACGAAGCGATTAGTTACGTTTCTTTCGGCATTCTCCTTTGTTTCGGTTGCTCGGCTGACTGTTCATTTCTTGGAGGAGCTCGTTCAAGCACGTTGTTGGAAATGCCCCTAAGCCAACTATTACGTCGCCTCCATTCCAATTTTTTGTATGGCATGAGGACGGATGCTGCAGACTGACGGCTGAGGCAGCACGCACAATATACGAAGATCGCTGGTTGCTAGTAACGCGTCTCACAGACGGGCAGAGTTTGACGCCGAAGTCCGGCCGTGAATAACATCAATTTCTACTGCTATGTTTTTTGCTTTAGTCAAACATCCGTGCGGATCTGCCCAGGTTAGGGTAGTCGCGACGTTTTTTCATTTCGGTAGGGTATCACCCTATGGCGCCGAGCCAGATCCATTGAATTTGCCCACTTCTGGTGTATGCCGAGCTGCGGGCCCACAGCAGTATGCGATCGAACATTTGGGTGTGCCTGGTAGGAAGTTCGAAGGTTGATCTACAGCATAGCCGATCGTACCGGCATTGTATAGATTGGTAGACCTTCATCGCCGCTATACTCTGCCACTACCAGAAAGGTCTGAACACATGCATCCTACCTACTGGCGTGCCCTCAATGGCACGTTGGCTGGACGCTGACTTATATAAAAATGGCTGTGCTTCGTACTTTATTGAACAGCTTGGCAGCGAGCTGGCCGGGCGTAATCTTGGCTGGCACCGTAGAAGAAAAAGCCAAGGATGAGCTTTTCATGTTTCCTGGCCTTTCACCAGTTGAGGTGGAGGCGGCAAAGACCTACGTCTTTCAACTTGCAAGGTAACGCAAACCTAAACTCAATGTTAGAAAGGCTCCCGGAAGCATACCAGATTCTACCGAACTTGGGTGGTCCTGCCGTCCCTCTCTTGTTCTTAGCTAACACTGGGCTGACTAATGAGGAAAGGGTAGAGGACAAGAAGGAGCTAATAAGTGATGCCGTGTGAGTGATGATGTTTAGCTTGCCTACGCCGCCGGGCTGTAATAACAGCAGCAGTCGAAGTAGGGTAGTCCAGTGATCTGTCACATCCTCATCGTAGGCTTGTTAGCTAATGATATATATATGTATATATGTCTATATATATATATATATATATATATAT